>CM031237.1:186081667-186371020 GCA_018340775.1 Taxus wallichiana var. yunnanensis | reverse complement strand
AAAGGTGTATATAGGGTTTCAATGTGTAAGAATTTCATATAATATTCTTATTACAAGGAAAAATAGAATTATCATAGTTTTGAGGCAAAACAATTATGGTTTCATTGATGTATTTTTGAGATATTGTTAGATACAAAAGGAAAGGATTGAATAATAATTATCGATAGTCATCGTTCATTCCAAAAGACATTAAAAATAATATTCAAGGAACACAAAATGATTGATTATTAAATTAGCGCTTATCCTTTAAGGACTTATGAAAACATTGTTTTCTTTATCTTAAGCAAGAAAACAAGATTGTTGTGACAAATATGTACGGTTCAAGAGGTGAAGTATAAAGGGGAAAGGCGAAGGAGGTATATAAAAATATTAGAAGCTAAAATTTAGGATCGGACTATTGATTTGTTCAAGATACAAAATAATCTTCCTCTTATCCTTAGAACCCTAGTTTAAGGTTAAATTACTAATATTAATGTAACTTGTGTTTTAATTGACATTCTACATAGAATCTATACATGATGATATAAGGGATTTTCTTTGTTTGATATGTTTTGGTGGTACTTAATTTCAGATCTTCTTTAACAATCATATTCTTATTAGGTTACAGACCTAATTTTTAAAAGAAGAAGATGGAACTGCATAATTTCCTTAAGAAACATGGAGAATGTGCTTGATAGCATTTTAATGGATACAATAATATGCATCAATTTAAAAGAAACCACTTTTGTGAAATTTTATTAAGAAATATAAACTTCGAAGGGCTATAAGACTCGTGAACAAAGAGTTAAGGGTAAAAGAGCATAATTTGAATTTTTTTTTGTATTTTTAATCTTGGAAGAGATATGTTAACATAATATCATTTTGGTTTGATGATGGGTTGAGTTTCTTAAAAGTTTTGAAGGAGGTTCAAGAACTTGTAAGAGATTTTTATATGACATAGCCTAGAAGAACACAAAATAAAACTATTGTGAAAAGTATTGCATGTGATGCTAAATTATTATTACAAGGTATGTAATAAGAGGATATGAGTTTAAAGTAATATTAAAGGGACGAATGAATTTATATATGAAGCAACAATTAAAGTTTCCTAAAAATATTGTAAAAGTAAGAGGAGACTTAATCAGTGACTAACATAATATAAAATATAGGGAATAGTAATAAGTCATTTCTCTATTTAGATAAACTCAAGTACTCTAGATACTTTGAGAATCGAGGGATAAGTGGTTAACTTCCACCTCCCAAATAGAATCCTCAACACCTTACCTATGTGTGTGTGTGTGTGTGTGCACGCGCGCGCACGTTGTAGTGCCCACTTCCCTTCGACCTCATTTTGTTTTGTTGTTTCTGTAGACTGATTACTTCACTATGGAATTATTATGGCCTCTTGATTTTTGCATGCTAGTAGATATTATAGCCATATTGAAATGTTATTGATTTAATCTTTATATGATGCATATGGTTTATCGGTGACATTTTATGACTTATATTTTTATGCTTTTGTGACAGGTTATTTATCTTAATTATGACATGTGGTATATTTAATCATATTGAGTAGAACTTGATAATTTGACTAATAGATGATCGCTTTCTTGACATAAATGAAATATGGAATAGAAATGTGCTAGAAAGTGTTAATGATATCGCATTTACATAGATGATAGTAAATCATGTGTCGCTTATTTTAGATTATATTGTATATTTGGCATGAATGTTTGAATGCGCCAACAATGTGCCGAAGGAGGTATTTTCTGCTTCCGCAGTATATTATATTCACAACAGATTTGGGAGTGGAGACCAACCACATCAATTCAAGAAGAAACCAAATCTAAGGTCACCATGGCAACAAGTAATTCGTGTGTGTTAAAATTATCTCGGTAAAGGGAAAATTGTGACCTAGGGATCATGTGTTGTTTTGTTTTAATTTTCCCCTTTTATTATGTTAGTATGTGTTGCTCTTAGTAAGTGAAGTTTTACTTGTGTTATTATTCATATTCCTTGGATTGGAGTTTACCCTTTGTTAGCCATGGGTTGTAGTGGGTTAATTAAGTTAATTTGAAATTTTCCTAAACTAATTAAAAAGATGTGACCTAAGAGAGTTCATTTATTAGGATTTTGATTTACTTGGGATTTTGTGTGGATTGATGTGTGTTTGAGTTTAAGTGTAGCACACTCTACCCCACATGGGAAACTCGGAATTTGGCCTTGGAGGCCACCATTTCAAGCTCATGGGACAAGTCAAACTTGTCCCACGCCTTTAAAACCCCATGCCAACCCTACCTATGGGCCTGGAAGACCAAATTTAGGGTCTTTTAGGTGTTTTGGGGATAAAAGGGTAAAATATTAATTGTACTTTCTTTCAAAATTTAATTTTGTCCTTTGAGGGAGTGGGCTTAGTTGGAGTGTGTAAGGTGCTTGCCTTTCTTTCAACCACTTATTAATGGTGCATTGGAATTTGATGTTGACCAAAATGATGTGGAGTGGAGGAAAAGGAGGTGGCATCCTACTTGGAGCCACATCATCCCTCCCTCTCTTTCTAGTTATTTGAGCCTCTTGTTTTGTTTTGGGGTTGGAAGTTTCATTTTTAGTCTTGTGTATTTTTGAGAGGGTAGGAATTGGAAGGAGTTTGGGATTTTGGAGCTTGTTGATACTTGTGGAATTTTGTGGAGCTTGTGGATGCTTGCTTGATCTTTGGAAGGAGTTGAGACTTTATACTTGAGCAAGCTCTACCATGGAAAGGTAGGAGCTTCACCTTTGTTGTATTATGTTTCTTCTTTTGCTATATGAATGAGTACGTATGTTGTGTTGAGTTTTTGTTGTTGCAATGCTTGTTGGGAATGGGTAGAATGCCTAAGTCTGGGAGTGGGGGGAGGAGACTATGGGAGTTTAATTGAGGGAGGCATAAGAGATCATGTTGTTGAGGAGGGAGTTTGGGTTGGGTGCCCACCTTGTAAGAGAAATGCTTGCATTTTCTTCTTGTTTTACTTTGAGAGCCAAGAGTTGAGGGAGGCATAAGAGTGAATGGAGGGATAAGGGGTACTTGAGGGAGGCATAAGAGTTGTTAGGGGTATTGTGTTTCAGTATTGAGGCTTTTAGGTGGCACCCATTCCCATTGGGAGGCATAAGTGGCCTCCCCATATGTCTTACTCTTATGGCTTTCTTGATAAGCCTCCAGACTTGTTGTGATGATTTTCCCTCTTGTTGTGTTGTAAATCTTGCTTTGAAGGATTATGGAATGATTGTGGAATGTTATGTTTAGTTATGTGGAAGCTAGTAGTTACCATGAGTTGATTTTCTCCCATTGGATGTGGTTGGGGTCGGGGCTAATGGAGAGGATGGCTTCTCTTCTCCATTGGGTATCTTGGTTGGGAGGAGAGCGCTTGCCTCTCCCTTATTTTTTGAATCAAGCAAACTATGGAGGAGCCACCTTGTTGATAGTTGGAGCATTGAACCTTGTTGACGACAATTTGAAACCACCATGTACTTTACCCAAATGAGTGGAGGAAAAATGTAATATTGTTTTGTATTTTAGCTTCCATTATTGTAAATTTGTTTCCACATGAAGTAGAAAATGTTGTAACAAGATTTTGAAGGAAAGTTGTATTGAAATGTTAGTGACTCTTACTCTAAAACTTATTGAAATGTTTTTGAACCTTTGTGGAATGTTGGGAAGAAATTACAAGCGAAGATATATTAATTTTTTGTTTTGTTACTTGAAAGTGATGTATTGGAAAGGCTGGAAAAATAGTGCATTATCTCTTCTTGTATAGTTGTTGGAAAGACTTAAGTTTCTAAATGGCTTTTAATATGCCAATGAAGCATTTTAAGCTCTAGCTCTTTTATATTTTTCTTCATTTATGAATTCATCAGAAATCCATTTGCAAATTAATAAAGAAAAATGAAATCAACCTATTCAAAATCCCATATAATGCTATTAAATTGTGTAGAAGGAAATTGTAATTCAAGACTTTAAACTTATTAAATTTACTATCCAATACTCCTCAACGCTTAACAAGGATCGGATCATTCAAAGTAGACCGGGACAATGTACTAATATCAGCAAACCGGATTCTTAGCCAAGACTTTTACCTCTCTTCCCCGCCTGCAATTGGATCGGATCATAATCCGATTGCTTTAAGCTTTCTAAATTGGACTTAAACCTCGCAAGAAGCTCATTCAAATTTGAAAAATGTGGATGGAGCACGTTGATATCTATGATAGAATAAAGGAATGGTGGATTGGAATGGGGAAGGCACCGCCAAATGCATTGGTCCAAAACTCAAAATGTCAAAAAAACAAGTCAAACTTTGGAACAAAATGTTTTTGGAAACATCTTCGAAAAAGAAAGAGTTAAAACAAAGCTTCAGGATCTTGAGTTAAAGATGGATACTATGGGGAGATCACTAAGATGAAGTAAATGAAAAGAAAATTTTTTCATCGAGTCAGCACACGATCTGCAGAGAGAAGAATCTCTTTGGCACCTTAAATCTAGGGCTATCTCGGCTTAAAGAGGGGACAGAACACCAAGTTCTTTCACATGACCACTCTAAAGCACAGAGCCGAATGAGGATCCTAGAGGTTTCTAAAAGCAATGAAGTATCACTAAAGATCCAAACAACATTAAGAAACAAGCACTTGAATTCTACAAAATCTTCTTAGAGAGTAATGTCAGCAATCCGGAAGCTATTTCCTTCATGCTAAAGCCATCCTCGTAATGATATTGAGGACCAGAAATTCGAGATACCACTAAAGCTGGTCACGCTTGATGAGCTAAAAAGGTCAAGTTTTTCTTGAGGGGGATAAGGCTCCTGGACCGGATGGATTCTCCATTAATTTTTTTCAGAAATTCTGGGAAATATGCTCGGAGGATCTACTCAAAGCGGTTAATGAATTTTATAGATCGGGAAATCTTCTAAAAGAACTCAATAACACACACATTGTGCTGGCACCTAAGAAAATGGATGCAAAAGATTTCAAGGATTTCAGACCTATCGGTCTTGTTAATGCTATTTTTCGAATCTTTACCAAAATTATTGCTTCTAGGTTGCAGCTCATAATGAAGGATCTCATCTCAAGGCAGCAGAGTGGATTCATTAAAGGCAGGATAATACAAGACGGTGTGATTATGGTGCACGAAACTATGCATTCTATGGAAAATAACAAAAAGGCAAACATGATCCTTAAGCTTGATATGAATAAAGCCTTTGATAAAGTTTCTTGGGTCTTCCTCAGGATTTTATCTAAATTTGGGTTCACAGTAAAAGTTTAGAAAAATTGTTAAGTCTTGTATATCTACAAAATGTGTTCTCTCGTGGTTGTTAATGGAGAGCCTCGTGGGATTCTTCACCAAAGCAAGAGAGGTCTAAGGCAGGAGACCCCATCTCCCCCTTCTCTTCATCCTTCCGGGCGATGACCTTTTAGTAGAACAATTAATGAGAGCGGTGGAAGTCGGCCTTTAAATGGTTCTAAACCCACTTCTCTCACCTAAGCCGTCTCTCATCAACAAAGAGATGACACCATCCTTCTTCTTCTTCGCCTCTTAGTTGTAAAGCTAAAGCTATCAAGGCTCTTCTCAGCTATATGAATCTGCTCTCCGGCAAGAGATCAATTACGACAAAAGCATCCTTTTTTTTTTTAACACCCCTGGGAAAGACAACTTCAAGATTGCTAAAATTCTCGGTCAGAAATTGGTACTCTTCCAAAGAACATACTTAGGCCTCCCTCTTGGCACGAAGAAAGTCTCTCACACGGTGTGGGATGATTTATTGACGAGATTTCGTAAAAATGGCCGGTTGGAAAGGGACCACTCTTTCTAGTGCTGGTAAGTGCCTTCTAATTAAAAGCACACTCCAAAGTTTGCCCATATATATCATGTCACTATTCAAAATTCCTTCCTCCTTCAGAGAGAAAGTGGAAAGGATTCAAAAAAATTTATGGCAAGGCATGGAAGAAAAGTTCAGATTTCACCTTGTGGCCTGGGATAAAGTCTGCACCCCAAAATCTAGGGGAGGGCTGGGAATAAAAGATATTGAGAAAATGAACGAGGCACTCATTGCTAAGATGGGCCGAGATTGCTTTCGAGAAACAACCCCGATTGATGTTATTAAAAACAAAATACTTGAATCAAAGCAAACCGTTTTACTCCTATTCGCATGATGAGCAACTCCCCAATGGTTCCATTTTTTGGAATAATCTGGTTAAGAGTAGAAACTTCATTAAGAAGGGAAGCAAATGGAAAGTTGGGGATGGCAGCGACATAAACTTCTGGGAGGATAACTGGTCCAATGATAATCTCTTGGAGAGATTTGGGAGTGCTAAGGACAGCCTTATAAGAAAGTATGGAACCAAAGTCAAGGACTACATTGATGGAAATGGCACCAACAAGAAGTGGAAAAGACTTACTATGGAGAGTATTGAACTGAAACAAATTATCTCCTCCCTCCAAGACCTTTTAGATCTCTTCCCTTTGTGTCAGTTGGATTCCAAGGATGAGCTGATCTGGAGCAATTCACACGATGGTAAATACTACCAAATCTGGTTATACCAGTCTTTTCCACAGTAACCAATCAGATTTTAACTGAACTCGATCTGGATGCCTGAGTTAACCCCCAAAATAAATTTTTTTCTTTGGCTGGCCATCAGAGGCAAAATTCTCACCACTGACAATTTGATGAAAAGAGGATTTATCATTCCCAATTGGTGCCACCTTTGCAGGAATAACTATGAAGACATTAGCCATCTGTTCATACATTGTGATTATGCCTTTAGAACTTGGAACTTTGTCCTTTCCAAATTTGAAGCTCTCTGGGTGATGCCGGAGGATCTTATTCAGCTATGGAATCAATGGAACCCACCATTCAGACATTGTGCTATCAAAAGAATCTGGAAATTAGCCATCCCGCATTTAATTTGGAGGATCTGGAAGGATAGAAATAACATCGTTTTTAGAAATAAGAAGCAGAATTTTAAATTCACTACTGGCAAGATCTCCCAAGGCATCAAAGAGGACATGGCCAGATTTAAACCACCCAAGAACAATTGTTACCCTGAAAATGAAAAGCACATCTTATCAAATCGGCGATCGGATATCGGAGCAACCCCGGAATAGTAGTGGATAGATCTTTGGTTAAATGGCATCCCCCGAATCAAATTGGTTCAAGCTGAACTTTGATGGAGCCTCTAAGGGGAACCCTGGAACAGCAGCTGGAGGAGGAGCAATACGGGACCATAAAGGTAATTTGATTGCTGCATATGCCGGAAAAATGGGAATCCAAACCAATCATTTTGCGTGCTTTATCTCGCTCTATGGGGATTGAGAGTCAGCACGGACCCAAAATATCCGTAACCTCATTGTTGAAGGGGACTCCTTAATATTATTAAACCGCTTAATCACCTCTTCTTCTCCTAGCCGAATATCAAAGATTTTATCTCTCGAATCCATAAGCATCACCATACCTTCAACAAAGATCGTAATAATACATTCTTACAGGAGGGAAATAAGTCGGTTGCCGATGCATTGGCCAATTACGGCATTAATATAAATTTCACTATTTGGGATAATGATAGTATCCCTAATCAGCCTTCACAACAAAGATACATGCGGACCTTCACACGCAAACAATCTCTAGAGACATGCCTTAATCTTTGGAGGAAATCCATAAATTCTTCCACATGTGTCTGCTTTTAATTTATTTGGCGGGCAAATGATATCTACTTCAAATGATAGCAAGATTTTGTTTAGGAACTTCAAGTGGAGATGTCTAAATTTAAAAACAAATAAGACGCGGAGGTACAATAGCCGTCAAGTGATAGTTGGATGCCAAGCTCCGCGAAAACCGAAGATAACTACAAGGTGAAAGCTGACAGGGAAAGGGTTTTCACGCGCGACTCCACGCAGGCTCAGATCGGCAATCATACAGCCGTTCGTGGGAGGACCAACGGCTACAGTTCCCATTTTTATGCGACCCGCAACAATGAAGAAACGAACCACTCTCAACGCCCAAAGGTATTCTGAAAATTGTTGTAACCAGCACATCATCGTGAAGATGGGAGGGCCTCCCCGCGATTGAGCCGTGGCGCGACCCCGACTGGAAAGAAAACACCGAGCTCGAACATTCTTAGATCGGCGGATTCACCAACTTTGTGGAAAGAGTGCAAGGACATGATCAAAGCATCTCTCGTTTGCTTTGCCAAGGAGTGGAATGAGAGGACAATACGACTATGGAGGGCGTAAAATTTTATTAATGAGGAACTCATAGCCGAAGCGACCGGCCTCGGCTTGAAGGATACCGCTTCTTCAACAAGAGGGTTATCAAAGAGGTTGAAGAGAGAAGATTTGTGGAGGAGGAGGAGAAGCTCATATTCAACACCGCGGGTCTGCTTGTTAACTCAATTCCACCCCCGTATGACGAAGTCACCCGCATGATGATTCGCTTCATATCCTTAGAAGGCAGGTTTGTTACTGTCCCTGCCAAGCACCTTGTCTTTTTGAATCACTTTCGTAGGAGTAGGTTGGTTTGCTTCCCTCACTATCTGTTAAATTCTCTTGAACGCTCCATTATGGAGTTCCAGAAGCATACCCGGTCGGTTCCCTTACACCAAGGGCTTATTTTGCTTATTCACAAGCACTGCCTTATTAAATTCCCCGGTCTCCCTTCCTCTCCCGGCCCGGCTTTGTTGGGTTCCGCCCGCGCCCCCTGCCTCCCCGCTGCCCCCGCGCCGCCCCCGCCTTCGGTGCCGCTACACCCATGCCAGCCTGCTCATGCTTCTCCTTCTTCTCCTCCCGTGCTGCCGCCTCGCCACCCACCCCGTCTCTACCTCTAAACGTGTCACTGTGGTTTCTGGAGACTCAACCTTGAGTCTATCACGAGGGGGTTGAACCTTCGAGGACGTTGCTCGTGATCTGCCGAACATTAGTAGTGCCAGCCCAAAGCGGCACCAACGGACAACCCTTCTAGAGATTGAGGCCTTAGAGGCCGAGCTCAATTTGTCAAGGATGAGGTTAAAAACCTTGCTAAGCAAAAAGGCAAACAAAGCATTGAGGGGGAAGGGAGCATTGGGTAAGCTGATTGATGACATATATAAAAACTCGACCTCCTTAGACTCCCGCCTAGGGAAGATGAAGACTAGGCATGAGTATAATATCGCAGCCTTCAGTGGCCATCGAGGAGTTCATCAAGGTCATGCAAGAAGTGTTTCACAAAAGCGGTGTCCCGGCTACACTTTGGGGCAATGAGAAAGAGAGCAAAAGAACCAGAGAGGAGCTCGATAAGACGGATGCTGCCATATGACCACGCCGGGCATGTATCATGCTTGGAAAAGAGTAAAGATGAGTATTGATCAAGCGCCAAGAAGTGGTCCCGACTACTTTTGTCCCGACTACTTTTTTTTGCCGTCCTTATTGTTTTTGTACATTCGCTTGTTCTTCCGTAGCTTTGTGCTTTCTTCAGCCTTCTCTCGCTTTTTTTTTCCGTTGTTTTCTTTTGTACACAAGGGTAAGTCCCTTTCAAAAACTATTTACCAATATTAAAAAAATGTTTAACAAGGATACTAATATTTTAAATAGTTTTCATATTTAAGTAATAATAAAAGTAACGCTTTATTGCTTTCACATTAAGCCTATCTCTATTGATGCTCTCTCTTATTCCGAATAATAATTTGTACTTTTAGGCCTTCTTTCTCAGTACACACCCTAGGTCCGTATAGTCATTTGTTTTTTCCTTTCAAAAACTATTTATTTTTCCAATATTATGAATGATAACAACATAAGTGGACAACCTACATGCTTAAAGCACTCGAAATTAAAAAAAGGGGGACCGTGGTGGTTTCCGCAGCCTTACGGCATTTCTGCTTCACCCGTAGCTCCATCTACCACCTCCATTTTAGTTTGCATGTGAGCTGTGGCCGAAGGGAACAAGTAGCTTGCACTATTCCTTTGATCTTTAGCTTCAACTCGTAACCACCTCACCTTTTTCCACGTGGCCTGGTGAAAATACCAAGAGCTTATTTACACTTACTACACCGGTTTGTAGAGCTTCACCTTCAACAACCACATTTACCCGCGCGCCAGATGCAGCTTGAAGCGACAGTGCGATCGTGCAGATATGGATTTGCAAAATTTAAGTAAGTAAATGTATATGCGGCTAGTAGGAGTGACTTGCATGCATGGAGAGGGTTTTAATGAATGGCGGGTGGCTATTAAAGTCACCCACCCCAAGTTTTTTTTTTTTTTTTTTCAAACTCAAATTCAATTTCATAGTGCGCACACCAACTTTCACAATCATCTCTCTAATATGTTTTTAATCAGTAAATGTATACATGTCGGTACAATCAATCAAAGTAATTTGTCATTATTGATATATTTTAATACTTAAAAGAATAGAGAAAATTGAGTAAACATTCATTTAATATTGTCCCGTACTCATTTTTAATTGGTTCCAAGGCATAAACACCTAATAGCTTTTAGGCCCAATTTCGACCAAATTGCAATAGTTAGTCTTCTAATCTTGAAGAAATCACTTGATGAAATGGAATTTTTTTTTGATGTATTACAAAGAGACTAAGAATGCAGAATTATAACCGTATCTACACTTGTCTACAAAGAGTATTATTATAAGTGTCGTACTAAAATAAATAGTGTTAAACATGATTATAGAATACCTATAATTGGTAGATAGGTGGTTGTATATATTAGATGCAAATTGGTATAGATAGAATTCTCTGCTTGCAGTATGAATACGACTTCACAAGTCGATATGTATTATGATAATATCCTTTAGTAGCTTGTTTGATTATTTGTGTTTATTACAATAGTGACTTAAGAGATTTATTTATATTTAATTATATAATTATGTATTATATTATAATTAATAACATATATAATAAAAATATTTGCGTTTCATAATTTATATGTTATGTGTAATGATTTTAGAATATGAATATAAATTTGATTTCATCTTAAACCTTTATCATGGATATCAACAATATCAAAAGAACCCCTATGCCTTGCTACTGATTCACTTATTTAAATCAATAAGTTTTACAAGTTAACATGCTCACCTTTGCACTATTAAAGTTATACTTCTTAGCATTGCACTGGTAGAAATATTCGAATATGGAGTGACCTTATCAACATTATATAGTTTTATTTACTTATACCTATAGTACATCCTTGCAAAACAATGTAGTATCTGGGCTAAACTTAGAACTTGGAGCTATCTGTAAAGAGTCTACAAAAAAAATTGTCACATTTTCGGGTTGAATGTTTGTGGCGCGGCGTCGTCGTCATCGCCTTCCTCGTAAGTATGTCGCTCGCCGTGAGCGTCGTATTTTGCGGCGTTACATTTTGTATCGTGAGTCGGGGTTCAAGCTTGGACCCTTGGGCACACGCAGAAAACATGAAACTTGAACATTCAACCTAGTGCAGAGTTGATTGTTGTTTTTTTGTTTAATATATAAAACCACAATGTTGATAATTATAGGAAACAACAAGTTTAGAAAACTGGCACAAGACCTAGAAAAATGAACTAACTATCGCCTTGATCTATGTAGGAGGCGCGGATTGGGCTAGGGGTCTCTTCATATAGACCTAGACATACCACCGCTAGAGCAGGCCGTAGCAGCCGATCCTACCTCGATCTTGTAGACACTCCAGGGATGTCAATTTCATTATACGCCGAAGAGCCTTTGGGAGGACGACTTGCTAGACATAGTTTGGAGCCATCGGTAGATTCCCAGGCATCCCCTCGACACGGCGAGGAGCACGGGGCCAAAGAACTTCGTGTGGAGTCGGCTAGGGCGAGTCACCACGAGAGAGGACATGGGGACAAGATATCGGGACATAGGGACAGTCCCGAGAGCCCTAGATAGAGGGAGAAGCATACAGAGAGATCTAGGATTCATCATACATTAGCTACAGACCATATCAGGGAGATCCTGAAGCTGCACCATCTCACTATTCAAGTGATATAGGTGGTTTTCAGGCAGAGGCCTGGTTGGTGAGCTTGAGCGGATGCTTCAAGCTCTGCCCTTGTACTAGCAACACGAAAGCTCGTGTTGCAATCCATCTTCTAAAGGATGGAGCAGGAGTTTGGTGGAGGACCGAGGAGCAGAAGCTCCATGTTGACTTGGAGACGATTACCTGGGAGTTGTTTGAGGAGTGATTCAAGAGCAGGTATTTACCCAGTGAGATTCATACAAAGAATAGGATAGACAAGTTTCATGACCTCCGCCGTGCATCGATGATGTGGTTAGTATGAGAGTCAATTTTGGACCTACTCCAATGACGCCAACTATATGCGGATGAGTAGTGCGATTCACAAGTTCATCCGGGGCTTGAACTTGGATTTAGGTGGTGCGTGTGTGCATTCACTGCCCACAGACACTATCAGAGGCCGTGGAGAAGGCCTATATTATAGAGGAGACACGGGGAAAAGACGCAGTAGGGCTAGAGACAGAGTTCGAGCCATATCCAATAGATGCAGATGGTAGGTCGAAGGGGTGGGTTCCTCCTCCACGGGGTGGACGAGTTCGTGGAAAGTTTCATTCGAGCCACCACAAGCAACAACAAAGAAGCGAGACCCACCCACCTTACCAACCTCCTCGAGATTTGATGCACAGAGGATGTAGTATGGGGCCTCCTCCTGGGTCCCATGAGGACACAGGGTGCACCAGAGCTCGGTTAGCAGAGAGCTCCTTAGCAGAGACCTCAGCCCCTTCGCCGGATCGCCGGGATCTATATCTCGTCATCTAGAGTACCATTTGGAGCTTCTTCCCACCGGGAGAGGACCAGCAGTGTTATGGTTGTGGTGTTGTTGGACATCATTGGAGAGATTTCCACGAACCCTAATAAGTGTAAGACGTGAGAGCGCAGAGCCTCACTGTTGGAGATATGGCACGGAGTCATCGATCTACACAAATGTCGAGAACCACCAGTGAGCATCGTCAGTACCGTGATTGAGACGACAGGTAGTATTGGTGGTATTTCCACCTCTATATTATTTGATTCTAGTTCTTCTGATTCTTTTATTACACCATCCTTAGTAGAGCGTTGTAGGCTAGTGGTAGTTAGGCGTAGGCCGTAGTTGGGACGTTGAGATGGCTTCGGAGCCAAAATTTCTTTAGACTCCTTATCTAAGGAGTATGTAGTGGATTTGGGACCCTTCACCACTACTTCCGATCTTCGGATCCTTCCATTAGGATCTTACGGCATCATTTTAGGCATGGATTGGTTGTTGGTCCACCGGGTTCTTGCTCCTAAAAGCTAGAGTGGATTGTTACCATAAGACTATTGCTTGCATAGATGATCTTGGAGTAGAGTCGGTGATATCACCGTTAGGAGGGTTGTATCCATTCACACCATATCTACTATGCAGCTTAAGCGGTGTGCGCGTGATGACATGGTTCACCATGTCGAAAATGTTTGCTTTTACGGTTAGTACACAGATCGTTAGGATGAGTCCAGAGGACCTTCCCTCGATGACCATCCCATCTTGTCGTATTTAATCGATGTGTTCCCGGTGAGCTACCGGGATTACCTCCCCACGTGAGATCGACTTCCATGTAGATCTAGTTCAAGCGTGAGGGCCTATCTCACGAGGACCTTATCGGATGACTACTCCTGGGTTATGTGAGCTCAAGTTGTGCTGAGGACCTTCAGAGAAAGGCCTAATCCATCCTAGTGTATCCCCTTGGGGTGCACCATGATCTTCGTGAAGAAGAAGGATGGATCTCTTCGATTGTGTATTGACTCACCGTCAAATTTAGAGAAGAGCTGGCAGAAGCAAAATGGAAATGAATAAAGTAACGATCAAGAATCGCTACCCCTTCCACGCATTGATGATTTATTTGATCGAGATGAAGGGGCTACATGCCTTTTAATCTAAGATAGATCTTAAGTCAAACCCGACCATCAACTTCAGGATTTTGGACACAGATATTCACAAATCCAGAATTTCCTTTCGTGTGCATCGGGCTCAGATATGGCCACCACGAGTTCACAAAGGGTACCTTTTGTGCGATTTCGTTCGAATGCCCCAAATGTTTATGAGTTTGATGAATGGGGTATTTAGGACCTTCCGCTTGATGCTTTACTCATCTTCCTTGATGAAATTTTGATTTACTCACGCACATGTGAGGAGCACCTTTGCCAGTTCTTGAAATCTCATCTGAATGAAATTTTACGAGGAACTTGGAGAAGTGTGCGTTCTTTCAAAATCGAGGTGCGGTATTTGGGCCACATAATTTCTGGGAAGGTATCACACTCAATCCTTCCAAGATTCGAGCCATCATGGATTGGCCAAAGACCCACTAGTGTGACCGAGGTGTGTAGTTTCATGGGTCTAGTGTCCAGGGTACTACAGAGGTTTGTTCAGACTTTTCTGACACGTTGCGATCTCACCATATCAATTCTCTTCAAATGGAAAGGGAAGAAGTTTTATGGTCAAATAGATGTGAGAAGGCCTTCAATACAGGAACTCAAGGAATGCCTCGCGACCCTATTCTTTGCTTTCAAGTACCGCATCCTCAATTAAGGTGAGTTTTACGTTTCACAGATGCTTCCTTGGCAAGACTTGGAGGTGTGTTAATGTAGGAGGGTATAGTAGTTGCCTTTGAGTCTCGCAAAACTCAAAGATTATGAGATCAATTATCCGACCCATGACCTTGAGCTTGCAGCAGATGGTGCATGCCTTAATGCACGGTGGAGACATTTTCTTCTTGGCGAGGAGATTTACACTCGGATGATCACTTGAGTCTTCGCCACCTCTTCACGCAAAGAAAATCTAAATGCTCGTCAGCGGCGTTGGATGGAGTTACTCTGTGAGTATGACATAGAGATAGAGCATGTGAAAGGGAAGGAGAATGTAGTTGCCCCGATGCCTTGAGTAGGCGGAGACATGTGGCTATGGCCACCTCGGTGGGCACAGATTTACGGAGTAGGATCTAGCAAAGAAAGCTTCCTCGTGATAGTTTCTACCCTTGCCACTACTTATGATCTTGAGATTCAGTCTCGAGACCCTTAGGGAGATTTGATGGATTTTCATTAGAGGTAGATGGTCTTCTTACACAAGGTTAGATATAAGTTCCCTTGGAGTAGAGTCGGTGATATCGGGAGTTAGGAGGGTTGTATCCATTCACACCATATCTCGCTATGCAACTTAAGCGGTGCGTGTGTGGGTTGTCGAGGATGTTTGCTTTTAGGGTTAGTGATAGATCGGAGGATGAGTCTAGAGGACCTTCCCTCGATGACCATCCCATCTTGTCGATTTAACTAATGTGTTCCTAGGAGAGCTACTCGGATTACCTCCCCCACGTGAGATCGACTTCCATGTAGATCTAGTTGCAGAGAGCCTATCTCACGAGGACCTTATCGGATGACTACTCCTGAGTTATGTGAGCTCAAGTTGTAGCTTGAGGACCTTCTAGAGAAAGGCCTAATCCATCCTAGTGTATCCCCTTGGGGTGCACCAGTGATCTTCGTGAAGAAGAAGGATGGATCTCTTCGGTTGTGTATTGACTACCGTCAGCTGAATAAAGTAACGATCAAGAATCGTTACCCCCTTCCACGCATTGATGATTTATTTGATCAGATGAAGGGGGCTACAGTTTTCTCTAAGATAGATCTTAAGTCAGGGTACCATCAGCTCAGGATTGTGGAGACGGATATTCACAAGACAGCATTCCGTACGAGATATGGCCACTACGAGTTCACAGTGGTACCTTTCGGTTTGACGAATGCCCCCGCAGTGTTTATGAGTTTGATGAATGGGGTATTTAGGACCTTCCTTGATCGCTTCGTGCTTATCTTCCTTGATGACATTTTGATTTACTCACGCACATGTGAGGAGCATGAGGAGCACCTTTGCCAGGTTCTTCAGTGTCTTCGCGAGCAACGCCTTTACGGGAACTTGGAGAAGTGTGCGTTCTTTCACTCTTTGAGGTGCGGTATTTGGGCCACATAATTTCTGGGGAAGGTATCACAGTCGATCCTTCCAAGATTCGAGCCATCATGGATTGGCCAACACCCACTAGTGTGACCGAGGTGTGTAGTTTCATGGGTCTAGCAGGTACTACAGGGAGGTTTGTTCAGGACTTTTCTCAAATTGCGCACCATATCAATTCTCTTCAAGGAAAGGGAAGAAGTTTTTATGGTCAAATAGATGTGAGAAGGCCTTCAAGTACATCAAGGAATGCCTCACGACAAAGCACCTATTCTTGCAGTACTGGATCCTCGGGGTGAGTTTACGTTTGCACGATGCTTCCTTGGCAAGACTTGGAGGTGTGTTAATGTAGGAGGGTATAGTAGTTGCCTTTGAGTCTCGCAAACTCAAAGATTATGAGATCAATTATCCGACCCATGACCTTGAGCTTGCAACAGTAGTGCATGCCTTAGTACGGTGGAGACATTTTCTTCTTGGCCGGAGATTTACACTCAGGACTGATCACTTGAGTCTTCGCCACCTCTTCACGCAGCCCAAAATCTCAATGCTGTGGCGTGCGGCGTTGGATGGAGTTACTCTGTGAGTATGACATAGAGATAGAGCATGTGAAAGGGAAGGAGAATGTGGTTGCAGATGCCTTGAGTAGGCGGAGACATGTGGCTATGGCCACCTCAGTGGGCACAGATTTACGGAGTAGGATCTTGCAGCAGCTTCCTCAGGATAGTTTCTACCTTGCAATTTCCAGAGCAGGATTGAGTCTCGAGAGACCCTTGAGGGAGATTTGATGGATTTTCATTAGAGGTAGATGGTCTTCTCATACAAAGGTCGATATATGTTCCCGAGAGATGGAGACTTGAGACATGATATTTTGACAGAGGCTCATCGTGCACCTTACTTCACCCATCCCGGGTGAAGAAGATGCACGCCACCCCGAGACAGATTGTATTTTTGGAGAGGACTTCTGAGATATGTAGCTTTGTTTGTGTCACGTTGTTTAGAGTGCCGAGGGTGAAGGCGAGCATCGGCATCCACCCGGTGGCCTTCTCTATCCTCACGCCATACCGGAGTGGAAGTGGGACACCATTTCCATGGACTTCATTGTTGGGTTACCTACGTCGAGATACCATCATGATGCCATCATGGTCATGGTGGATAAACCGACGAAAGTAGCTCATTTTTCTCAAAGGTGAAGACCACCTATACGACAAAGTGTCGTGGCACTAGTATACCTCGATGAGATTGTCGATTACATGGGATTCTACGGAAGATCATTTGTGACCACGACCCTTTGTACACTTCCCATTTCCTGACAACCATGTAGTATGCCCTCGGGATGAAGATTAATTTCAAAGCACAACTTATCACCCCGAGATAGATGGACCAGACGAGAGAGGGTGAATCAGATTTTGGAGGATATGCTTTCAGGATGTATGTGATGGATCATCAATGAGATGGGAGGAGTATCTCATGTATTTGGTGGAGTTTGCATACAATAATAGCTTCCAGAGTTCTATAGGCATGGCTCCTTTTCAGGCATTATATGGTAGAGAGTGCAGACACCTCTTAGTTGGGACAGGATTGAGGACAGGGTTTTCCTTGGGCCAGCTTTATTACAGGATATGGAGCAGTAGGTTGCCTTGATCAGACAGAGATTGCAGGAGGCGCAGGATAGACAGAAAAAGTATGCAGACCAGCATAGGATAGATCGTAGTTTTGAGGTAGGCACGAAGGTGTTTCTTCGTGTCAGACCGCATAAGAGCCCTATCCGTTATGGAAAAGGTTCTAAGCTTGCTCCTAGGTTTATGGGTCCCTTTGAGATCTTGGAGTGCCTCGGTCCCTTGGCCTATCATCTAGCATTGCCACCTAGCTTATCTCGCGTCCATGATGTGTTTCACGTTTATGTGCTTAGGAGATATATTTCTGATCCTTCTCATGTGCTAGATTGGACCGCATTGCAGGTGCAGGATCAGGGGCAGGTGATGGTGGAGCCCATGTGCATTTTAGATCACAGGACCCTGGGCCTTCACGGCAGAGAGATTGATCAGGGGTTCGGGTCGATGGGGCAGGTATGATGAGACTGCAGCTCTACTTGGGAGGATGCTACTTTGCTACGAGGATAGTTTCCACACCTTTTCCATTGACTTCTAGGAGGAATTCGAGTCTAAGGGAAGGGGATGTAGTGCCCACTTCCCTTCGACACATTTTGTTTTGTTGTTTTGAGACCGATTACTTCACTATGGAATTATTATGGCCTCTTGATTTCGCATGCTAGTAGATATTATAGACATTGAACTATTATTGATTTAATCTTTATATGATGCATATGGTTTCTTGGTGGACATTTGATGATACCCGATATTTGTATGCTTTTGACATGGTTATTTATCTTAATTATGACATGTGGTATATTTAATCATATTGAGTAGAACTTGATAATTTGACTAATAGATGATCGTTTTGACATAAATGAAATATGGAATAGAAATGTGCTAGAAAGTGTTAGTGATATCGTACTTGCATAGATGATAGTAAATCATGTGTCGTTTATTTTAGATTATATTGTATATTTGGCATGAATGTTTTAATGCGCCGCCAACAGCCGAAGGAGGTATTTTCTGCTCTGCAGTATATTATATTCACAATTGTATTGGGAGTGGAGACCAACCACATCGGAATTCGAGAAGAATCCACTAAGGTCACCATGGCAACAAGTAATTGTATGTGTTAAAATTATCTGGTAAAGGGAAAATTGTGACCTAGGGATCATGTGTTGTTTTGTGTTAATTTTCCCTTTTATTATGTTTGTATGTGTTGCTTTAGTAAGTGAAATTTTACTTGTGTTATTATTCATATTCCTTGGATTGGAGTTTACCCTTTGTTAGCCATGGGTTGTAGTGGGTTAATTAAGTTAATTTGAAAATTTCCTAAACTAATTAAAAGATGTGACCTAAGAGAGTTCATTTATTAGGATTTGATTTACTTGGGATTTTGTGTGGATCGATGTGTGTTTGAATTTGAGCGTAGCACACTCTAGCCCACATGGGAAACTCTGAATTTGGCCTTGGAGGCCAAATTTCAAAGCTTGTGGACAAGTCAAACTTGTCCCAGAACCTCTTAAACCCCATGCCAACCCTACCTATGGGTTGGAAGACCAAATTTAGGGTCTTTTAGGTGTTTTGGGGGGATAAAAGGGTAAAATATTAATTGCACTTTCTTTCAAAATTTAATTTTGTCCTTTGAGGGAGTGGGCTTAGTTGGAGTGTGTAAGGTGCTTGCCTTTCTTTCAACCACTTATTAATGGTGCATTGGAATTTGATGTTGACCAAATGATGTGGAGTGGAGGGAAAAGGAGGTGGCATCCTACTTGGAGCCACATCATCCCTCCCTCTCTTTTCTCTATTTATTTGAGCCTCTTGTTTGTTTTGGGGGTTGGAAGTTTCATTTTTAGTCTTGTGTATTTTGAGAGGAGAGGAATTGGAAGGAGTTTGGGATTTTTGGAGCTTGTTGATACTTGTGGGAATTTTGTGGGAGCTTGTGGATGCTTGCTTGATCTTTGGAGGGAGTTGAGACTTTATACTTGGAGCAAGCTCTACCATGGAAAGGTAGGAGCTTCACCTTTGTTGTATTATGTTTTATTCTTTTTGCTATATGAATGAGTATGTATGTTGTGTTGAGTTTTGTTGTTGTGTGCTTGTTGGGAATGGGTAGAATGCCTAAGTTTGGAGTGGGAGGAGACTATGGGGAGTTTAATTGAGGAGGCATAAGAGATCATGTTCTTAAGGAGGGAGTTTTGGTTGGGTGCCCACCTTGTAAGAGAAATGCTTGCATTTTCTTCTTGTTTTACTTTGAGGGAGCCATAAGAGTTGAGGGAGGCATAAGAGTGAATGGAGGGATAAGGGGTACTTGAGGGAGGCATAAGAGTTGTTAGGGGTATTGTGTTTTGCATTGGAGGCTTTTAGGTGGCACCCATTCCCATTGGGAGGCATAAGTGGCCTCCCCATATGTCTTACTCTTATGGCTTTCTTGATAAGCCTTGTGACTTGTTGTTGTGATGATTTTCCCTCTTGTTGTGTTGTAAATCTTGCTTTGAAGGATTATGGAATGAATTTGGAATGTTATGTTTAGTTATGTGAAGCTAGTAGTTGCCATGAGTTGGATTTTCTCCCATTGTGATGTGGTTGGGGCTCGGGGGCCAATGGAGAGGATGGCTTCTCTTCTCCATTGGGTATCTTGGTTGGGAGGAGAGCGTTGCCTCTCCCCTTATTTTGTTGTGAATCAAGAAAACTATGGAGGAGCCACCTTGTTGATGACAATGTGAAACCACCATGTACTTTACCCACCTTGAGTGGAGGAAAAATGTAATATTGTTTTGTATTTTAGCTTCCATTATTGTAAATTTGTTTCCACATGAAGTAGAAAATGTTGTAACAAGATTTTGAAGGAAAGTTGTATTGAAATGTTAGTGACTCTTACTCTAAAACTTATTGGAAATGTTGTTGAACTCTTTTGTGGAATGTTGGGAAGAAATTACAAGAGAAAATATATTAAATTTTTGTTTTGTTACTTGAAAGTGATGTATTGGAAAGGTTGGAAAAATAGTGCATTATCTCTTCTTGTATAGTTGTTGGAAAGACTTAAGTTTCTAAATGGCTTTTAATATGCCAATGAAGCATTTTAAGCTCTAGCTCTTTTATGTTTTTCTTCATTTATGAATTCATTGTAAAATCCATTTGCAAATTAATAAAGGAAATGAAATCAACCTATTTGAAATCCCATACAATGTTATTAAATTGTGTAGAAGGAAATTGTAATGCAAGACTTTAAACTTATTAAATTTATTATCCAATACTCCTTAACGTTTAACAAGGATACTAATATTTTAAATAGTATTTCATATTAAAGTAATAATAAAAGTAACTGGAGCTACTATTACTAAATCACATTAAAACCAATATACTATTGATGCTTCTCTTATATTAGCAAAGAATAATAATCACCGTAGCCAAACAATTTTATTAAATTTTATAAAAGGGAACATACGCATGTGCAAGTTCTGTATGCGCCCCACCCTAGGTCTGTGAATGATCTCATTTTTTTCTCTTTGCAAAGCGACTGTGCTTTTGTATTTTTCTGGTTGAAACTGAACCACCTCCATGAAGGAGGCGTCATCTAATTGCACAGCTAACTGCGCTTCATGCACTGACTGTTATGAAACAGATCCACCTCTAAGAGGCTCCTTCCACGAGCCATTCTGTATATGCGACAGGACCTTAGTAGAAGATCTACGCATTAGTTTTCCACCAGGCCTTCTATCAACACTCTCACTGTCCCTCAATCGATTTTGATAAATATAACTCGAAGGAGAATTCCGAATTTGAAGATGCATTCAATACTGAAGATAACAACATAAATGGACAACCTACATGCTTAAAGCACTCAGAAATTAAAAAAGGGGGACTGTGGTGGTTGCCGCGGGCTGGGCATTTCTGTTCTCACCCGTAGCTCCATCTACCACCTCCATTTTAGTTTGCGGGCAGGGCCGAAGGGAACAAGTAGCCGGCTGTTCCTTTGATCTTTAGCTTCAACTGTAACCACCTCACCTTTTTCCACGCGGCCTGGGTGAAAATACCAGCGTTTACACTTTCACTTGCTGTGACAATCTATAGTTTCACCTTCAACAACCACATTTACCCTCCCGGCCAGACAGCTTAGAAGCGGCAGGTGGTGCAGTGCTGTATATGGATTTGCAAAATATAAGTAAGTAAATGTATATGCGACCAGTAGGAGTGACTTCACATGCATGGAGAGGGTTTTAAATGAATTGCGAGGGATATTAAAGCCACCCACCCCAAGTTTTTTTTTTTTTTTTTTCAAACTCAAATTCAAATTCATAGTGCGCCCACACCAACTTTCACAATCATCTCTCTAATATGTTTTTAATTGTAAATGTATACATGTCAGTACAATCAATCAAAGCAATTTTTCATTATTGATATATTTCATACTTAAAAGCATAGAGAAAACTGAGTAAACATTCAATTTAATATTGTCCCGTACTCATTTTTAATTGGTTCCAAGGCATAAACACCGGAATAGCTTGTTAGTTGACCAAATTGCAATAGTTAGTCTTCTAATCTTGAAGAAATCACTTGATGAAATGGAAATTTTTTTGGTTGTATTCTGAAAGAGACTAAGAATGCAGAATTATAATTGTATCTATAGTTGTCTACAAAGAGTATTATTATAAGTGTCAGTACTAAAATAAATAGTGTTAAATGTGATTATAGAATACCTATTATTGGTAGATAGGTGGTTGTATATATTAGATGCAAATTGGTATAGATAGAATTCTCTCTTCTGCATGAATACGACTTCACAAGTCGATATGTATTATGATAATATCCTTTATTAGCTTGTTTGATTATTTGTGTTTATTACAATAGTGACTTAAGTGATTTATTTATATTTAATTATATAATTATGTATAACATATATAATAAAACTATTTGTGTTTCATACTTTATATGTTATGCGTAATAATTTTAGAATATGAACAGAAATTTGATTTCATCTTAAACCTTTATCGTGGATATCAACAATATCAAAAGAACCCCTATGCCTTGCTACAACTCACTTATTTAAATCAATTAGTTTTCTGAAGTTAACATGCTCACCTTTGCACTATTAAAGTTATACTTCTTAGCATTCCACTGGTAGAAATTTTCGAATATGGAGTGACCTTATCAACATTATATAGTTTTATTTACTTATACCTATAGTACATCCTTGCAAAACAATGTAGTATCAGGGCTAAACTTAGAACTTGGAGCTATCTGTAAAGAGTCTACAAAAAAGATCGTTGCATTTTGGGTTGAATGTTTGTGGCGCGGCGTGTCGCCATCGCCACCGTCGTTATCGCTGCCGTGAGCGTTGTCTTTTTGTTGTGCTACATCGCAGCGCACATGCGTGTGTGTACACACACACACACACACACACACACACACACACACACACATATATATATATATATATATATATATATATATATATATATATGCATACATACATACAAATAAAGACTATACTATATATATATATATATATATATATATATATATATAGTCTTTATTTGTATGTATGTATGCACATATATATATATATATATATATGTGCATACATACATACAAATAAAGACTATACTCTTTTTTACTAGTAATCATTAAATGATGATGCCATCTTGGTTGTTGATGAGGTAAATCCTTGTGGAATTTCCACAACAACGCATTAAATACTATCCTTTTCTCTTCCATTATTTATTCCTCCAATCTTGGCCTTTCATAGGATGGGTGTCATTTCTTCCTTGTTGCAAACAAGTTATAATGTATTTTGTATTTAGATTTGCGGAATCTTGATGTTATGGTTGTTATATCATTCTCGCTAATGCTTGTTAAGAGACCTAGAGATAAAATTGAATCCAAAACTATGTGTAATCACTACCTTTCGATATTACATTAGTATTTTGTTTCCCATGAAACATGCTCTTATTTTCCCCTTACATTTAGGTGTGTTCTAACTAACGAATATATGCTAGAGCTAGAATTACCAAGAATTTTTCATTTCATCAAGTATTGTTCATCCAATCATTTTTTCGAGATATCTCCACAAACATTTAAACCTCGTATCTTGCACAAAAACACTTTTCTACTTCAAATGCTTAATAAAATCTCATGTCATTGTTAGAGTGTAGGGTTACGATTCCATCTCCTTTCCAATTTCCCCACCCTTCCACTTCTCCACCCTCCTACCACTTCTTCTCCGCCCTTCTTCATCTCCCACTATTGACTTACTTCACTTTAACTTCTTCACAAGATATCTTTCAGTATTTCCATCATACATTTCGTGTTTGATTGCTAATTTAAAATCTTTGTATGCCTACGTAAATTTGAATTAAAATTTAGATGGGCACAAATAATAAGGAATAGTTATTACACCCATGTGATCATACATGTTAACGTTGACAAAATAACAAACATTAAGAAAAATATGCTCAGGTTACCTTTAATGGGCTAGACACTTTTACTTTAATTAACTTTAGAGTGGATTTATTTAAATACTCTTAATAATTATTTATGAGTCAATAATGAAGGATTCCTCTTTTACTTCTATATATGTGTAGAGTGCTTTGGTGGTTTTATTTTTCTTTATTGCAAGATGGGATTAATTAAGCTTTGAATTCAAATAATTGAATGTATGTACAATATTTTATTCAAGATTTAGAGATGATTTTTTTGAAATTATGGCATTATTGAATCTATACATGAAGTAATATTTCTATTCGTCATCATTTTTCAGGTATTAGAACATTGCATATAATAGAAATAAACATCTAATAGAAATTAGTTCAAAAATAAGTAATTAATTTAATCATTCATAAACATATTTGACTTAGCGAAAACATATAATTGGATTTATGGGTTAATAATAATAGTAAGCTAGGCATTGCAATTTCATAAAACATTGTCAATAGAACAACGTAGTTATATTCACATCATTAGCTATTAGCTACTGGAAAATTGAAAAGAGAATAACCAAATGATCATTAACTATAATTTAATTAGAATTTGAGGGAGTTATTTTGAATAAATACAATCACATATATTTCAAATAGAAGTATTCAAAATACGTTTTTTCGCCGATATAAAGCAAAATTAAAAATCAGACCACTTGCATCTTCTAAAAGTTTCCATATTGTTTATGAAGATAACTGCAGCATACACTTAAAAGCAAGTGCAAAACCGAGTTCAATATTGTATTCACCACCTTTTGAGCAGCAACACGTAAAAATTGTCATTGCAACATTAAGTTCTATGTTTATTTTTCCTTTAGTCATTGTAACGTGTATTGGTATCCAATCATAGTTGCATAGTTATAATTCCCGCCAGATGAGTCTAAACAAAGAAAAATGAAAAGGCCCTTAAATATACCTACTACTTCATTCTATTCTCATCGTAGTCTTAGATTTTCATTTTGTTTAGTTTTCTGTTTAATAGAGCTGCAATTTGAAATGTTAAAATGAAAGGTGGAAGGATACGTGCGTTCATGTAAACACGTATATTTATTGCTGTAATGATGCATTGGTTAGTTTCAGTTACTTAATTCGGTTCTTTTCTTTCATATCTTTCTTTTCTTTTCTCATTGTATTAATAAGAAGATTTGGATTGAGTGATATATATATATATATATATGCATGTATGTATGTACATACATAGATACATATATATACATACATACATATATATACAATATATAAATATATTGAATTGATATATTTTTAAATTGTTATTTTTTATATAAAAATCAACTTCAATTCACAAAATTAAATATGATGTTGTAATGATTTGAAGAAAATAATAATGTATTTTTTTAAATAAAACTTACTATTTTTAAAGTATAATAAGGAAAAGGGTTCGAATGATACATTACAGATTATTGTTTGCAAAAATCATATGAAAAGGTACTCTTAAACAAATATATTAAGAATTGAATTAATATGAAACTCGCATTCGTAAGTTAAATGTGTAGTAAGGAACATTTTTACTTTTAATTACTAATTTAATAAAATAGATACAAATACAATTTCGAAAACTACGACTTATTTTATTTATCTTTATAAATCTATCAATAACTGAAAATAAATGTTGATAATGGTTAAATAAAGGGAAATTCTATTTAAATAAATATAGAATGAAAAAATAAATATTATATATGTAAAAATCAACGTAATTTATATGTTAATTGACTATCAATTTATTTAACGATTTTGATTTGCTGTATAAGTAAGAAAAAGGTATTCTATTCGTTATAATTCCGGCCATTTTAAGAGTAAAAATGATTTTTACACAAGATTTTTAGAGTCACGATCCATACAAATAACCTCCTTGTAACTCTCAGTAAAGTTGGAACCCCTTCAAGAAAAATCCACTACTTTACATTATATTCACAACTACTTTTCATGAGGTTGAATATCCTTTAGTAAACAACTCCTTTATTCTACAATTTCTCTGCGTAGAAATCAAGACCATTTTAAGGAAAAACTGCTGCTCTATATGCAGATGTTCCAGCTTTTCCTTCACATTCCATGTACAAAAAGACTAAATCTCTCACCAGCAAATGAAAGAGACTTAATCAGTAACTAATAAATAAAAAATCAAAAGAATTCTTGGATTTTGATCATGGAAAGAGATGGAGGCGAAAACACTAATAGATATTCTTCAATAGATACTAACAATTGTGGAGGAGGGACCAGTGTTCCAGTGACATTACGTAATGAAATTATATCATCATCTCTTAGTGCTGTTAGAGGAATGTATAATACTTATACCATGGCAATTACATCTGAAAATCTAATTTCAATATTTAGTTCTTCAGCCATCCCTGATAGAAAGAGGAAGAGGGATGAAGACAATATTGAAGATGGGACTATTTGTTCAATAAATAAATTAATCCAACTTAACAATAATGTTAGAGGACAGTATAAAATTAAAAATATGACGATAATGGAAGTGGGAGATTCACAAGCTACATCTAGCTCAGCTGGACAAGCTGGAGACTTGGATAAGTTAGCCTTGACAACATCCTTTCAAAATGATGGGAGCAATATTATTGATGCAAATCAAGCAGTTGGTCATGGTGGAGATGATAATGCTCCCAATCCTCCCCTTTTAAAGGAGACATCCGTTTTGTGTCAAGTTTAGATTTAATAAAAAACCGAGTGATTAAGTTGGTGGTGTTTACTATTCCTAATGGTATGAATGTGTATGGGTTGGAAGGAAGAGGTCAAGGGGTTCCTAGGTGTAACCAGTTGGAACCTGCCCTCATTACATACGCAATGAGGGATGCAAGAAGGATAATAAAAAATTCAGGGTGGGTTGTATGTTTGCATCTTTTGGAACAGTATAGGGAAGTGGAGGATACCGCCCATTTTTTTAAACTGACACATTTTGCAACATTAAGACTGATTTCTAACTTACCTATTTATCGCCAACTTAATGAGCCGAAAACAAAGGTATATATTCTTAAATTAGTAACAATGAAAGAATGTATTATGTTATTATTTTCAAAATAATATACACTGACGATAGGTCTGTTTCAATTGTGAACATACATGATGTTTAGATAGACAGTTCTTATCCCCAGTTGGAATTTCACTTATTTTTTTCAAAAAATTATTTTGGCTAACCATAAACTGTATAAGCCTGAAATCTTTGTTTATCTGTATTTATAAATAATCTGATTAATGTTATATAACCAAATTAAGTAATGGGATAACAGGTTTATTCAATTGCAATATCTGTCTTTAATGTGCGTGGGGCAAAGCCAATGCTTGCAACAAGAGTGGTGGAAGAGCATAATATACTGCTAAAGGATGTTATAGTGGAAAAGATTAGTAAAACAGAATGGGCATGCATGGAAGACGGAAGATACACACAGGGTGGGATGCAGAGGTCTCCTGCTTTTTGGCAATCTCTATTGTTCACGTTCACTGATGTGGGAGATTGGGTGGTTGATATAAACTGTAAACTTGCAATGTTAGCCACTCAGTTTGGAAGAAATGCTATCGAAGTTGAATCAGAGAGGACTCGATAAAACATAAGTAAAACAGATTTTGCCTAGATATGCAATAAAAGGTGGTGATTTTGTTTTCTAACTCGCCGTGTTATTATCCAAATGTAAGAATAATAGTTTGTTAGTATTGTTAAAAACTACTATTTTAAATAAGAATTTTTAAGAGGAAAATGAAAACAAAGTAAAATACGAAAGAAAAATTAAAAGGCTCTTTTTCATGATAATTTGTGACCCAACAAACTTATTTAAATTTTTGAAATTGAGGTCGAAAAAAGTCTGAATGTGAACCAGAAAACAAAGTGTTGTTTTAATAAATCTTGAAATAAACATGAACATAAAGGATTCTCTTTTCTTTCTTTTTTTCGTTTTTTTGTGTGTGTCCTTTCTAGACCTTATACCCATGCATGGCTCCTCGTGCATGGCAAAAGGGATTGATGTCAAACATTAATGTTCTTAATATAATATCCTTTGAAATGACTTTTAATGAACTGTTCGTGTTTGGATAGTAAAATAATCTATTTTTCTTTATTGTCCGTGCATAGATTAATATTGAAAGGTATTAGATATTCATAATCTTAAATTATTGACCGTGTATTAAGGTATGAACTATATAAAAACTCCCATCAAATAAATACTGCGATTGTCGTGAGTAATGGTTCTACGAATCTACATATTGCCCTAGCACTCCCTTATTTATATATATTTCATTCCTTGTTGAGCTCTACCAGATCCGAGAGTTGACAGATTGTTTAAAATGAATTCAATCTGTAGGAAATGGGCTGGGAACATGGAAAGAATCATTTCAAAGGCATCCATCTCCATAACCCCAAAATAGGAGTCATAGTAGATATAAGTATTGCCATATTTATACTTTATTTCTTTGTTGAATTTCTAGAGTTGTGTGTCGCCTTTATATTTCTTTTTCATTAATGAATCGCTATTTAGGTAATACTTGAGCTCATCGACCCATACATTAATCTTTGTTGAAGGATTAGCAACTAGCAATTGCATCTATACAATGCAATGTGAACGCCGAATGATACAAGTTATTTGATTTGGAGGGATACGTTAATTACTTTTGTAGTTGATGTGGTTTGTAATTATTACTAGGGGTCAGTTGGTTTGTTCGGATACTAGTAACTTGCTTAGGAGCAGGCACTGGCAACATCGACTTTAGAACTCTGACAACTTCATGCATGGTGGGTTGATCAGAGGGTCATTTCTTAGTGCAAAGCAAGGCCAAATGGAAAAAATTTCTTAAAATCCCAAGATTCCTGCAGTTGTTGCAACTTCTGTATCAACAATTTCCATGACTGTGTTGTTGTCTACTTTTGATAGTATCTATGTTCACATGCCAATGTCAAAGACAACTCCATCCACATTTGATTGATTCATGCTCAACAACATACCTTAAAAATACTTAAATAGTGTACAATGTAAGCTCCAAAAGAAAATTAACAAACAAAAATCTTACCAAGTAAAGGAAAAGAAAATATGATTACATGTGGTCATAAGAAGAGGATACCCAAGATTACAGGCGGGAGGCTACCACCCTACTCATATTGGATACCTCTTTAAACAAGGGCGCTATATTATGCAATCCAAACTGGGTTGGGGTAGTTTCTCATTGTTTGGCTCATCGGGACACCCACTTCGATAAATATATAGCCCTCAAGGTAAACATGTGTGCACCATTTTATTGCAACAACTTGAAAGGAGATTCACATCCTCAAAGAAATAGCAAAAGGAAACATAGATAACAAGAAAGGCATGGTTTAATTGTTTGATTATTTCAAGCACAATGGCCCAAATGTGCAACATGTTTCCATGGTTCTTGTGCTTTTAGGGACAATTTATTCACCTATCAAACATTATGAAGTTATGACAACAAAGGAATTCCATTGAACATTGTAAAGGAAATTTACTTTAATGTTTTGGTAGAGCTTAATTATTTGCATGGTCAAATTTCAATTATTCCCATAGATCTCAAACTAGAAAATATTCTTCTCCCATCTACCATTGACCTTTACAAAGATCCCAGGAAGTCTTACGCTCCACCCCTACTTCCCTATAGATCTATTATGCCCATAAATTCTTCCCCTGCATTAAATCATGGCAAGAACAACAATGAATGGTTAGCAAGAAATCAGAAGGAAATATTAAAGAAAAAGGCCCAATTAGGAGGGCAAGAAGATTGTGGGGATGTAGTAGAAGATGAACATGAGAAAGATGTAAAAAAGCTATATGAGATGTGGGATAGCAAGAGGATATGGGATAATGCTCTTGACCACAATAGAAAACCCAAAAAAATCAGCCCTTCTAAGACAGAGAAGGAGCTTGATCTTAAGTGTAAGATAGCTGATTTTGGTAATGCTTGTTGGACTGGGTGCACTTGAAATTTAAGATAATATTCAAATGAGGAATTACAAATGTCCAAATGTTCTTCTGTATTTTGGATACTCTACCTCAGCAGACATATGGTTCTTTGCATGCATTACATTCGAACTTGCACAGGTGAAACATTGTTTGAACCTCAAAAGAGTGAAGGAAACTTTGACATTGACCACAATCACTTAGGTTTAATGATAAAGCTCCTCAGTTTGATGCCCTAAAAATTGCTTTAGGTGGATTTCATTCTAATCACTTTTTTGACAGCCACGGTGACATAAGACACATTCAACACACGTTAGTTTTGGCCCTTAAACAAAGTTCTTCAGCAGAAATATCATTTTCCTGAACAAGAAGTAAATGGGCTAACTAATTTTCTTCTTCCTTTGTAGACTTTGTATCAGAGAAGCGACCCACTGCAGAAAAAGCCCTTGTTCACCCATGGCTCAATCCTGGACCTCATCTTCTTCAACCATTGATGTCAGCTGGAGAAGCCCAGAAATGTAAATCTTCTTCAACCATTGATGTCAAACTAAATCCAATTATTAACAGAGATATTTCTACCTAGGAATTTGTTCAAATCATGTAAATGGAAAAAACATGGATCCAAAAAAAAATTACTACACTAACACAGGGAAACTTTTGAGTTAGTTCCATTGCAGCTAGTTTCATTGGTCAGCACTTTTCGGTGATAGACTAAAGATCAGATGGAGAAAAAGAGCAATACTACACATCCCACTAGAAAAAATTGGTAACAAGCTACCCTGTTTTTACTAATCTCACCTCTTTAAGACGGAAGTGATAGATCTGACCGAAGGAACAACAATTGATATGAAGAGAGTGTAAATACAATATGCAGCAATTGAGTAATTGAAGATACAACATACCTCTTGCAAGCGGGTAGCGTCAATTGTGTTGAAAATCCTGATGAGAGTGGCCTTGTTGCTGGAAGTGGCCAGGCGGAGGCCATCGTGGGTGAGAGCGAGGTAGGTTAGGTGGGAATCGTGTGCAGCAATTTGACCTGTCTGTGGTGGAGGCTCAACATATTTGGGATGCAGAGACTCCATTCTTGTTGCTCTACATTAGCGCCTGAATTCTCAGTTATTTTCCTATGAAGTAAACTAATTTTTTTGGGTGTGCGCATCAATGTTGGAGGTAATATTTTTCGCAGTCTTCTACCAGGGCTAGAAATATTTAATGGTTTACAGCCATATCTCTCATCCACCGCAAAATGCCAAGATTTGAAAGCATGTCAAGGATTCAAGATTGAAAGTAGGTCATACATGCAATTTGCTAATTTTACAATGCACCATTCGATTCAAAATAGCTAAAAAATGTAACAGAAATCACCCATTTTGCAATCCGCTAGTTGAAACAGGCGCAACTACTTTAATCCTTCCGCCCATGCTTTTTTTAATTAGAGAGCGCGATATATTGAAAGACAAACAATTGCAGTATTGCGAGTTTCTGAAGGCATGCGGGAAGCAAACTCAAGTGCGTGTGTCGGAGGAGGAAGGCCATGGCCATGAAAATGGACGAAGCCCTCCGCTACATCTGTGACTTCATCAAAATGGAAATACAGTAATCACACGTAACCATTAAAATGTAATTGCAAATTTAAAATGTGTAAACGTCAGTCAAATTTGAACAGGTCGCAAAATGTCAAAATCGTCACAAATTTACCATCGCATGTGTTTCATGAGATGTGAACACCGAACGGTATATGTTAATTCATTTAGAGGTATAGTTATTACTTTTGTATTTGATGTTGATAAGGGGTTTGATTGTAATTGTAGAAATATAGTTGATGCACTTAATTTGAAGGTTGTTTCTACATTTCAAACTTGTTATAAATTCATACATCATTACATGTGATACCGTTTTCGATAGTCAATTAATTTTATAGTTGATTTTGTATGTATTTAATTTGGGTTAATTGTGTTAGTTATGCATCGGTTGTTTAGTTGGTGTTTTGTTGGAGAAACGTTATTATACAATTGATAATGTGTGTGATTAATAGTTGCGTGTCGGACTTTAGTTGAAACATTACATTGAAATGTTGTATGTGTACATTTAATTATGTTACTGATTCGTACATTTAAAGTTGAATATCATATTTGAAAACATTAAATAAATGAAGGTATACATACACATAATGAGACATGTATACATTTGCAGTATTTATATCATGAATGGTAGCCTCTAGTGGGAAATTTTAGTTTCAATAAACATGATTACATTTGACACCCTCGAATGACTATGTTGCTTTGGATAGAAGAAGTGTTGAGTATAGTAGTAGTGGAGGTGCTATCAAAGCCGAGGGTATTATTTACGATGGGTTGAGTGATAGTAGTCTTGCTTCCTCCTTTCTTCGTCTCCGAGTGCTAAGACGTGCACCATATTTAAGTATCTCTCGAATGAAAAAGTGGGTGAAATGCACAGATTTACAATCAAAGGAACTCTAGAGAAAGCTTTGAATGTTAGACCCCGCATTTCAGTGGTTCCAATATTGGCATTTTCTCTATGCAAAGTAAGTCCTTGTGACTTGTGGATAGTTAATCCCTAGGCCATTTTAATTGGCATCTGTCTTTGATTCCCTCTCGAAATAGGGGGTATGGGAATATGTAATGGGTTGGAGGGATCCCAACATGGGCCATTTTATCTATCAAATTTTACAAAAATAAATAAAGGTAATGTTGGTGGTCAGCATTGATGCGTCGTAGAAAATGTTGGTTATTGTTCTAGTGGCACCATTCACGAGGCCCGAATCAACCCATAGATTTGTAATAAGCTTGATTTTTTTGTTGTTTGTACAAAAACCCTTGTGTTCCAACCGATCATCATTAGGATTTCCTGGTCCAATCTCCTCGTTACTTTCAGCAATGGATTGGGTGATCGAAACGCTCAATGCGTTCAACATCTCGTACATTGTGGGAGTCCACCAATCATTTTTGCAAAAAAATGTAGTGCATTTTTAAATATGTTGAGCTCCTGCTGAGTTAGGTATCTCAGTGTCATCTGTGAGAGACATTAGGAGTTCCAAATCCTCAATTAGAGGGGTTGAATCTCGCATGTGGAAAATTAAATTCGAAATGAAACTTGTGCATTGGTTTTCCTTGTTGCTGAAATATTGTTTACAATGTAATGGACGACTGAAATCCCTTCCAAAGGGTTGCTTCGTAAGAATTACTTGCGTAAAGAGGAATGTCCAAAACCGGCGGTAATTATTCGAGGCCACAAAGAAGGATGACTAATTTGTTCCCAAATTCAGATGTTCTCGAATGTGGGAAAGCTTCACGTAGCCTACTATTAATTTTTCTTAGCAACTTTGGCCCGATGAAACTCATTTCATCAATAATAACATATATTCTATATGTTTCAAATGACTCTTGAAAAGACGATAATGCACTACCTTCAAGGGGTTTCATTAAATGTATGATGTGAACGACGAAAGGGATATAGTGAAGAAGGGAAACCAATTGAAGAGAAATTAAGGAAAAGGAAGAAGGATTTAGAAAATGGCATGTAAGGGTGGCGAAGTGGATGGGAAAGTAAAGAAGAAAGGAGGAAACAATGTGAAAGTATACAAAATACAAAGAGCACGACATGTTTTTTAATTGTAAAAAGGATTAAAGCCATGTTGTGCTAGACGTTAGAAAAATGTAGAGGAATATATATGAAAATGCAAGAAGTAGATGGAAAATGTTGTTGAGGTGAATACTTGATTGAATTTGCAGATCTTGAATCTATTGGGTAGTTAGAGAAAATGTAAAAGTAAGGGGAATTTGAATGCATGTCAGATGAGACACGTTAGGGACATGAAGACGTAAAGTACCCACGTTAGCGATGAGAGTAGTGAAGTGTTCACGCAAGTGTAATTTTTGGCCATAGGGGAAAAATTAAAAATAAAAAATTCAACATGTTCCAACTTCATAACCTGGCCATAATAAGTACTTGGTACAAAATTTTCTAGATCTGTATATAGTCATAAGGTTAAGTAATTCTAGCGACTAGATGCATGTCCATGTATCGGTAATTAACACCTTCCAACGATTGGTCATATGAGTCAAAGGTAGATTAAGGTTGTGGATTGCATGCCCCACATGTTTTCCATGATCATATTGTTCCTACCCAAGTAATATTTGTTATCTATGTTCCACTTAAGCACTTCAAGCTCACAAAGAGGATGCAATAAAATATTGGGAAACTCAAAAATTTTAAGTGGTTGATCTAGAAAAATAACGTCTAAAATAGAAAATGAAAAGTAAAAATTCTCCAAATTGGTTCAAGTTTATCTCAATCATGCCATTTGTTGTAGCAATTGTAGATGAAAAATTAAAGTTTCTTGTAGAATTTATGTGGAGGGGGGTGATAAGTCAGGGGCTAGAGTCTAATAAATCTTACTATCACATGGATCTACCAAGAGTGAGTGTTATTTATTTCTTTGTTTTTGAATCATTTCTTTTAATTCTAATCGATTTTGGTTCTTTTATTGAATGGAAAAGAATGAAAGAAAAAATACAGCCAAAACATCCGTTTACTCGCTGACAACCAAAATATCCAATCCCATGATTTTCTTTGATGAGCCGATGTCGTAAATGGAAGGCCCAGTGGATAGAAAGAATCCCATTGCATGGTTTAGATTATTGACATAATTGTTTATGTGTTCTATCATATGGATTATCTCAATTATAATATGTTGTTAGATCCCCGAGCTTTCTAGTCAGAAACACGCCTTTTGATGTAAATATGTAAAACATCTATGCCACCATTGATGGTCGAATGCCTAATCCCACAATGTGTAGGGTAGGCGCAAGCACGATTGGGGATTAAATTTGACGTTTATTTAGATTTTTTGTTTTTTTAAAAGCAAAAAGAACCCAAAATATTTGTTAATCGTATCAAAGAATGTGGAATTTTTTTCTCAAAATTTCATATTCACACCCACTCTATAAAATCAAAAATTATTGTATTGCCAAAAAATAATATTTCACTCTCAAATTTAAACAATTAACATCAAATCTCAAGATATAATCAAATAATCATAAACTAAAGATATTAATTTTTCTATTCTATAATAGTTATAATGATTAATTAAGCCCGATTTATTGATTTATCTAGGTTAATTATGGGGATATCGCTGCAATCATCACCATTGATGAGGAGTAAAGTTTCGAGTTAGGATGATGCTCTTTTCTTTAAACAAAGGAAAAATCGATCACGTCACCTTTGCTATTTTGGATTGCCTCCATGCCACCGCCATTGTTATTTATGGTCTGCTCCTGGTTTCGTTTTCATTTTCGTTAGTAAGCCTAATACATGGGGATGGATCTATATCTTAGGTTTTAAATACATTAAACTTAAACAAGTTATTACTTCCTGCACTATATTCTATGTTTAGGATTTTCACTTTCAAACATATTAATATGTAAAAGATGTCACTTAGAGTAAAAGTATTAAATATTGAGGTTGGATGAAGGAGAATAAATCTAGAGAGGAAAATATTGAGTGGAACCATTTTGTGGAAGCCACCTGTCTTTACGATGAGGGACATATGTAACATCGATATTTGTTGTCAAATGTGTGATTAAAAAAGGGTTACACTATATTAGGTTTCTTTTAGAGCTTGAATGATTGAACCACTTGTAAGGATGGATAAATTATATGGTTTCTTTCTTAAATAAGTTTCTTGATTTTAGATCTATATAGCACAACAGAAAGTACGAGGGTTTGGAAAAATTAACAGAGGTGCAAAATCAACCCATAAGGATACTTGTATTGGCTAGAGATACAACATTAATTGGATTTTTAGTGGTCTTCAATCTTTTATTGACAATGGCCCTCAGCATATCTAAACCGTAAGTTTTCTCCAACCTTAAAGCACTCATTAAACATCACCTTCATTCATTTGTAAAAATGTACCCTTTTGCATGCTAAGAATAGTCTTAATCCTCGAGAATCACATTCAAAGCCACATGTTAGCATATCGAAGAAAATCTAGGGGACTAGAATGGATTGAGTCCAAAAATTATCTTAAAGGATCAAGACCCCACTCCTTCCATCGACAAACTAAAAGAGGGTCCTTTCAAATTGTGTCCTCCAAAGATGGAAAAGATACAAGTAGACTGCTTTGTTCTCATTCTTTGATGTACGTGTTATTCCCTATAAACTCTTAGAGTAAAAGGTATGAAATGCATAAATCCCTTACATCTATAGGGAATTAGCAAAGTGGGAAAAACATAACAATGAATTGCTTGATTTCTAGATGAAGTCTTCTAGTAGGAGAGAATAGGTAAATGAATTTTCAATGGTTACAAAAATCTTGCTTGTCATAATCTACTACGCATTTGTTGGTTATGCAGTAGAAATACAGATGCATTGCATGAACAACATATAAATGAGACATGAAAAGGATTCAACTAATATGGAGCCAAAATTGATGTTTTTCCTAATCTAGCCCTCCCAGCCCTCCATTCCTTTAACTCTCGTCAAACGCTAGTTATATTTTTACCTGAGTTGAGTTACCACATCAATGGTGGTGGACTTTCGAGAGCTGGGTGACAACTGACTGCCAAAGTGTCATGTGATTTGTGGAGGCTTCTCCGAAGCCATTTTCAACCATAGAGGCCGACAGATCGAAACTGCTTGGGCTGATCCAAATGGCAAGTATGGATCTAACACACACTTAGGCAAGCGTTTTATTCTTTGGTACTTGCATACCATGCATTCTTTACCTGCTCCGCCTTTTCCCATCATAATAATACTATGTGCGCTCCTACTGCAAAATATATAACAAACTTTTTCACACTAGAAAACAATGGAGGATAATATGGATATTTATATGTATTTGTACAACCTGAAAACAAATCGAGACTTTTTCTCTGAAGATGACAATGTGGAGCAGCTAAAAATTAAATAGTCGAAGAAAAAACCCTCTCACCCTGCATTCATCTAAAGAAGGAAGGTAGGACCAAAAAAAAAATGTTACAAAAATGTGAAAAAGTCTAGACGGCCATCAAACCGTTAAATTTAACACAGTCAGAAAAATGTCCAGAGGTCCTTTACCATAGGGGGAATGCCTTCAGCGTAATAAAATTCTTCTCTTGAGATTTTTATTTTCTTTTTTAACACTTTTCTTATGGTATATGTGCTATGTACTTAAATTTTCGATGATTCCATATCACTTATGCCTCACTTTGTGTGTTCAACCAAATATTAGAAAGATCATAACCATTTTTATTCTCTACTATCAGTAGTGCCCACTTCCCTTTGAAACTTTTTTGATACTAATCATGAAACTACTGATTATATTGTGGACATGATTAGGACTTTATTATAATATGATGTTAGATGTTAGATCATGCATTATCACGACTTGAGTCAATTATGATGCATGATGATTATTAGAGGCATTTTGGATATTGATATTCATATACCGTTTGACATGGTTATACTATGGATGTTGTATAGAACCTGTGATATTTGGATATTGTGAGTAGACGTAGAAATGGAAATTATTGGATGATGATATAGTTGTTGATAGAAATATAAATGTTATTGCTAGATTGCTTGGATGTTGTTGTGATTCATATATCCAGATGATTTTCGATATTATATTTATATTACTTTGGATGTTCTTATATGGCCATAAGGCCAAAGGAGGTATTTTTGTTTTACATGTTAATATATCACAACAAACATCGGGGATTAGAGACCAACCACATTGAAATTCTAGATGAATTCAACAAGGTCATCATGACAACTAGTATTTGTTTGTGCGTGTTTATTTGTGTTAGGGATTCGCATGGGGAGAACACGTTTAATCAGTGACCAAGGGGTTTTATGTATTCCTTTTATTTTGATCCCTTTTGTTTATGTTTACATGTGTTTATTTTGTTCTGCTTCTACCCCTTTCATTATTCTTTAGATGGTGTGTAATATTGTGAGTAATCATGTTGTTAAGTTAATAAATTAAAATATGTCATAAGAAATTAATTAATACAGTTATTGGCCTTGAAATAAAGTGTTGTAAACAGATGTGTAAGTTATGTGTAAGTTAACTTTTGAGTGTGAAACACTCCACCTTATTGGAAATTCTAATTTTCCTTGGAGGTTGATTTTTAGGCTTGTGGGACAAGTAAAACGTGTCCCATACCTCTTAAATTTAACTACCAACCATACCTATGGTTGGAGAGTTGAGATTAGACTTTTTAATGTGTTTTGAGAAGGAAAATTGTAGGTTTTAATTGCACTTTTCTTACATGATTTAATTTGAGTCCTTTGGGGTGGGGTTGGATTTAAGTGTGTAAGTAACCGCCGTATTTTTCACCCACCTATTTATTATGCTTTGGAGAATGAAGTTGAATTTGGGGGTTGGAATTGAGGATGTGTGATGTGACATCCTATATGGACGCACCTCATCCTCTTCCCTTCCCACTTCTATTAAATTTGAATTCCTTTCCTTGTTTTGGGGTTTTCATTTTGGGGACTTGATTCTTATGTGAATTCCTTGTTGTTTTGGGAGCTCTTGCTTTGAATAAGTTTTTGGAATATTGTTGCATGCTTGTGCTTGGATGATTTGGATTGGCTGCATTGGGATAAAGCTTGTTGTTTTGAACTTGGAGAAACTCCATCATGGAGTGGTAGGAGCTTGGCTCTTCAAATGATCTTCTTTTAATAAATATTTATTTTATTGTGTGAATGTTTTGGCATGTTTGTGGGCTGTTGGGTAGATGGACAAGGAATGGTGTAGGAGAAGACTATGGGGTTATTTTTGTGGGAGGAAAAATTGTGTTCTAGGGAGGTATAAGGGTGGAGGGAGTTGAGATTTGGATTCCACCTTACAAAGAAATAGATTGCATTTATTTAATCGTTATGAGATGTCATAAGAGGTTAAGGAGGCATAAGAAAATGTGAGAAATAAGTGGTACTTGGGGAGGCATAAGGGCATGTCGTGATTTAAAATCACACACACACACATATTAGCGGTTTCTCCCGAGGTGGTGATACGTATTTCCCTTTAGGAGGAATAAGCAACATCCTCGTAGTTTATTTGTCCTTTGGCTTGCTTGTGGATGAAGCCTCGTAATGTTTGTCATGCTTTAATGTAGTTGTAAACTAATTTTTTTTTTTGGATTGTGTTTTATTGTGAAAATGTTGCTTGTGTGTTTGTGGAAGCCTGTTGTTGCCATGAGTTGGATCACATCTTTTATTGCATTGTGGTTGGGGCTTTCAGGGAGCCAATGAAGAAGGATGGATTCTCCTCTTCATCAGTATGTCTTGGTTGGGTGGAGAGCATTTCATTTCCCCTATTCTTGTTGTGATCAAACTAGAAGAATGTGAAATACGCATGTTTCTGCTCTTGAGCAAGTAAAAAGATAGTTGACAATCCCTTGTAAATGAGATCTTATTGTAGCCTTTTCCCACTTTGAAGTGGATGATATGTATATTAATTTTAATGGAGTGATACTTTCTATTGACAATGAAATTTGAAATTTGAAATGTAAAGGAGTTATACTGCTTCTCTATTTTGGAAAGATTGCGAAAGAATGATACATATTTTGTATGTTGTATTTTGAAATCAAATAGAAAGAAAGATGTAAGAGTTTCATTTGAATTAATGGAAGTGTTTTGTCTTGTTCATATAATGTTATTTCCATTGGAAATCTATGTTTAACATGTGATATGAAATCCTGTTTAGAATGTGGAAAAGTGAAAACTTGAGAAGAAAATGTATTATTCTACCCTATTTAAAATATATGATTTTGGAAAGAATAGAAACTGCATTCTTGTTTTAAATGTGTGATTTAAGAAAATAAAACTATTTAAGACCAGCATGGAATGAATTCAATGCTTTATTTCATGGAAAAAGAGATAGCTAATCTCCATTTTGGATATGTATATACTTCTTTCAATTCACTGTATACTTTGTCAAATTCCTTTATCAAATGTTCAAATAACTCTACGAATAAATAAGAGGCAAAATGAAATAATCAGTTGGAGTTAATGAGGCCAAAAGGATCCCAAACCAAACTAAAAACACTGAAAATAAATCTTTCAAAACCTAGCAAAAACCAAGCTCAAAGCTTTTATAGTCGCTTTCCTATCAAAGTTGTAAAATTTCAAATTGGTACTCAATCAAATGGATCTACTACACAAAATTATACTAAAACCACATAAGAACAATTCTTCATGCTTATTTGACATTTTTGAGAGAGAAATAAGATCAAATCAATAAATTTTATAAGTTAATTTTTACTAGTTTGAACCGTAAAAATCCCGTAGATCATTTTCTCAAAATTGACATCTTAAACCTTATCAAAATCAAAATTTAATGGTTCTTGAGTAAAGGGGATGTCAATAGATCTTTACAAAAAGTCCTCATTTTCCCAAAACCAAGCTCTCTATAAAAATTTATGGCCTTCAAGTTTTGCCTTCACTTGGCGTAAAAAAATTCAAAAAATTTCTTTGCAGCGAGCTCAAGCGGGCCCGTAATTTTTCCCTTAGTAGTTCGGAAAATTTTTGGGAAAATTTTCCTAATTTTCCTCGCCAACCCACAGATAATCATAGGCTGCCACGTGGCACCATGAGGTGTCGGCGGAGGGGCGGACCCTGTTTAAACTTAGCATGTTCAGGAAAATTTTGGGAAATTTTTCCTAATTTATCGATCGCCTCGCTGCCCGTAGCCAATCAGAGGCTACCATGTGGCATGATGAGGCTTTGATGGAGGGGTGGATTCCTTTTTTAACTTAGTTCTTTAAAGAAAAAAATTGGAAAATTTTTCTAGAGTTTTTTTTCTGCCTCGTTAGCCCATAGCCAATCAAGAGTTGCCACGTGGTGTTCACAATGCATCGGCGGAGGAGCGGATCCCTTTTTTCTTGGCATTTCAGAAAAAAATTGGAATTTTTTTCTAAAATTTCACCGCCGCCACTTGTCCCATAGCCAATCAAGAGCTGCACGTGGCATCGTGAGGCGTCAGGTGGAGCATCAGGTGAATTTTACCCCTTTTTCCTTCGAGGTGCTAAAACTTCTTTATCCCCACCGCCCCACTTTCCCCACACTAGCTTAGGAGGCGCCATGTGTCCCTTGTGGTCTTGTGTACCCACGGGAGCATGGGTGAAAAAGTGACTTTTTTCCCCCGCGTGAGAGATTTCCACAAGTCTCACACGGCCCCTTGAGACGCCCTTTGGGAAAATTTTCTCCACACGGCCCGTAGACCCACCTTTGGGGAAAATTTTCTCCCCACGGCCCGTAAATCTACTTTTTGGGAAAATTTTCTCCCGCCAGCAAGGTAGCTCTTGTGGAAAATTTTCACCCCAAGGCCCGCCACCCATAACTTGAAAAATGTGAGGATTTAAGAGGACTTCATTATATCAATGGAAAGGGAATGAAAATTCCTATGCAATCAAAATTATTTAGGAAAATTTTAATGTGTTAAGTTTGAGAAAAATAAAGTTGAATCTTTAAGCTTGTTAGAGAGTGGGTATGGTGAGGAATTATGCTCAACCTAATTGAATCTTCTAACCCTAATTTTTTAATCATATGATCTCTAATAATTGTTAATAAAATAAAAGTATATTCTAATGGACTAGAATTATTCAAACCCGTTAGTGATAATTGTTTTCTTGTAACCCGGTTGTAGATTTTTTAAACAAAAAAATCCATAACTTTCCTAACTAATCCTAGGTTGTTCCTAGGTCTCAAGTGGGTTGGTTTAGCGGGTGTTACTCTTGGTATCGAGCCATGGGTTCAAAGCATGTACCATTGGGCTCACTAGAAAACTTGAGATATGAAATGTAAACCTAGTACTCTTTTAAATCTAGAAAACAACCTTGTTTAAAAAAATTGAACAAAAATACTTATGAAGAAATATTATATTAATTTGTTCATTTGAACACTAGAATTAAAATCATAATAAAATAATAAGTTTTTGAGTTGTTGTGCTTGCTTAGTGGCATTTTTTCTAAACTCAAGTTAACTAAGAATGTTAAATTAAATTGATTTTTGTGAACTACTAGTGTAGTGGAAACTTGGTTCTCCTTTGAAAATGTGTTGTTTTACAAGTCCTAAATCTTTATTTAATTGTATGATGCATTAAGCCCTTTTAAGACCCTTCATTATTGGAGTGGTTAGAGTGATAAACCGTATGTTGTGATTCTTCTAGTTGGAGAATAGTGATTGTGATCTCGGGGTCGAGAAGAGTTAATTAAAATTTGTTTAGAGCTTCCTTCCTTCAAAGGGTTAGGAAAGAGGGTTTGGTTGTCAGCTTTTCCATTTTTTTACCCATATGGGAGAGTGGACATTAAGTTTGGGTGTCATTTAGGACCCAATCCTACATATATGTCCTTAGAACTAACCTCGAGGCAAAAAGTACCCTTATTGGCGGCCATGAAGGGATGCAGAGTGAATGTGGTGTTAGCTTTTGTGTTTTACCTTCGTAATCTTGTGTTATTTTATCAAGGACCAACATGATTGATTTGAGAAACTCTAAGGCTCTATTTGTTTATTTATTTTATTTTTTTGTGAAAATTTTCAGACTTTGCAATGCCGTTTCTTAGCCACTTTCCTTGATTGTCAAAATTTCTTGGATTTTATTTTTATTGGTGACTCTAAGCTCATTATGTTGTTGTCTACTTAGCTAAATGTTACGTGTTTCCTTATTACATGATGATGAGTTAGTTCTATGCTTTTTGTATTGTGACATTTTGTCGTATGGGGGTACACACTTGGTGTCTTGAATGTCTTCTTAGGTTCTAAAAGTTATTCCTTGGTTTTGGATGCACAAAACCTCGAGGGTGTCTAGGATCTTAGAGTGAATTTTTCATTGCCCGACCTTGCTAGATAGAGATCTTATTTTGTTGTGTGTTCTAGTTAATGCTAGCAAGCGAGTGGTGGTGATTCTCTTACAATCCAAGAAGATCTTGAACCTTATCAAAGTAGAGGTGTTTAATTATGGGTTTATTAATTATGGTGGGATCAATTTACTTTTGGCTAGCTATGGATATTAATGGAAAAGTGTTTTTCTTGTAGTAGCTTCTCTTCGATGGGATACTAAGTTTTATCAATAGTTCCTCATTTCATTATATTAAGTAGTAACTTCAGATTTTATGCATCTTGCTAATTATGGTTAGATTTAATCCCATTCTATTATTGTGTGTAAATTAAGTGTGTCTATTTTCCCATTTGACCTATAAATAAGTCTACCCTTTCCCTTAAATTTTTTTAGTTACTATGAATAATACTCTATTACCTATAATTTTGGATTACGTGGAGACACTTATGGATGATTTGAGTCTTTTGGACCATGACATTGGTGATGATAGTGTAATTAGACCTTTATAATTTAATCTGGGTGGTATTTTATAATGTGATTCTTCTTCCAAAATCAGTAACTCTTGGTCGTAAAGCCATGTTGAATAGATAGCTGATTGTCTACTTACATTTGATGCTTTCTAGCGAGTATGTGGTGTTCTTATAGTTAAAATATTTCCTTGTCATTTTTATTGCTTTGTTGGTGGGATCCTGTGGTTATATGGGTGTAGATTTGAAAACTTTCCTTGTCTTATCATGTGAGTAAAATGTTTTCACCAAAACAACAAACATTGTTAAACCCTAGAGATTAGTAAAAGTAATTATGCTTCCTTAATGGGTCTTCCTTGTAACTTCCTTTGAGAATTTTTAGAAACCCAATAGGAATGTTTTATGATACTTGTAATTAGTGGAAAATCTCTTGAAATATTGTTTTGATCCATGTTGGTTGATTATTTCCTAGTTCTTACAAATTAATAGTGTGTTTTTTTATGTTGAATGTCCCTTGTTTCCTTAGAATTAAAAATGTGGTGTGTTGATTTACCTTTATCGAGCCAATAAAAGTAATAGTGTGATATGTTTACCCTTCCTTCTCATTAAATTTTCTTGACAAATTAACTCACCCAAACATCATAAAACTATAATTGAGGAGTTTTGGCATGGAAGCTTAATAAATAAACTTGAACATAGAAAGAGAAAATGGTCCTTGCTTTAACCTTGGTAGATTAATAGAAGAAATGAAAACCATGAAGAAGAATAGAAAGGGAAAAAAATTGTTAATCTAACTCCCTAGGATTAAAATAAATACTTTTTCTCTTTTTTCCTTTACAAAACGATGAGATATCATGTCCCCTTAGTGATCCTTATAGCATAAACTTGTGATGTCATAATAGGAGGAAGTTTAATTAAGAAATATCCTAAAGGAATGTGTTAAAAAATTAAAATACAATTTTTGACTTAATTAGTTGAGTTATAAAATAAGTAAGAATTATGTGTTTTAAGTGAAATGTTTAGTTGAACCCGTAGTTATGTCGCCACCTAAAATTTTGAAACACCCGTGGATAGTAATGTGTTCTAGTTGCTTAGTACTTTCTAATTCATAGATGTATTTTCCTTTCTTGTGGGAGTTTTTGGTCATCATACCCTTATCGTCCCATAGCGCGATGAGTGTGAGTTGTTGTCCTTTTCGATTGAGACTTACCTATTGTTTGAGAAGCAACCTCCTTGCATGTTGTCTTTCCTTGAGACCTAAGTTATTATGATTTTAAGGAAACATATGTTAAGGATATAAAATAACTTTGGGAAGTCTTATTTTCTTCATATTTTCTTAGGTCACCTTGTTATTTGTGCCCCTTTTTCATTAGGATGGAAAGTGCAAGATGATATTATTTTCTTTTGATATACGATGAACCCTTGGATTGTAGTTGGACCCCGTGTTACTTGTTCTTCTCCTAGCTAAATTGAGTGGTCCTTGGTGTTTCTTGTGCTCTCTTTATGGTTATTCCGAGCTTGATCAAGAAATAAGATAAATGAATCCCATTGTGTTATTGTGAATGGTGCTTTTGTATTGATATGCTAGTTGTTAGGGATATATATATATAAATATATATATATATATATATATATATTCTAAATGGTTGACATCTCTACATTTGGTTGGTGTGGGGTGTTCGATTCTCAAAATAAAAGTGTAAAAATTAGAATATAGGAAACCTTTTGGTAATGAAATTTCTTAATATTACAATGAAAAGTTAACTGCACCCTCTCGAGTTATAAAAGTGTTTTGCATAAATAGTTCCTCGATTGTAAATGCTTGTTGATTTAGGTATCCTTCCTTTTTGATTAACCTCATCTTGTGTGACCGAAAATTTTGGGAACTTGAGTAAACATGTCTCTCATACAAAATTTTGGCCTTGGTTGATTCTGCTAGCCTTGCCTAAACAACGAATTACAAAATAATAATTTAACCCTAGTTAAAACCTAAATTTTGTTACTATAATATGTTGTGTTTCCTTAGGGAAACTATGTGGTCTTTCTAAAACTCATGCAATTCTCCTTATTTTCCTCTACTTGGTCTTTAATTTTAAGACTCTTTTGAACTCTTCATGTTATATTATTAGGTGTTGTATCTTGGTTGATAGCATAAAGTTACTCTCTAGAGTTAACTCATAATATCCTTGCATGTAAGAAGTTTAGAACTCATCCCTTACAATCTCCTTGTTATTGGTAAATTACATTGGACTAAACTTGGTTGTGGACCCACACTTGTTTAAAGCAAGAAATCCCATAATGGGGGTGATCTTTTTCTATTGCATTTGTTCCGATATCTTTTCCCTTGACTTTAAGGAGGAAGTCGAGTCTAAGGGGAGGGGGATGTAGTTCCCACTTCCCTTTGACACTTTTTTCATACTAATCATAACACCACTACTCATTATATTGTGGACATGATTATGGAATTTCTTATACTATGATGTTAGATGTTAGATCATGGATTATTGTTGACTTGAGTTAGTTATGATGCATGATGATTATTAGAGGTGTTTTTGGATATTGATGTTCATATACTATTTGACATGGTTATACTATGGATGTTGTTCGGACTTGTGATATTTGGATATTCTCAGTAGGCCTAGAAATGAAAAGTATGGGATAATGATATAGTTGTTGATAAAACTATACATGTTATTACTAGATTACTTGGATATTGTTGTGATTCATATATCTAGATGATTTTGGGTATTATATTTATATTACTTTGGATTTTTTGATGTGGCCACAAGGCCAAATAAGGTATTTGTGTTTTGCAAGTTAAAATATCAAAAAAAATATTGGGGGATTAGAGACCAACCAAATTGAAATTCTAGATGAATTCAACAAGGTCACCATGGCAACTAGTATTTGTTTGTTCATGTTTGTGTGTGTTAGATATTCCTTGGGGGATCACTTTAATTGTGACCAGGGGGTTTTATGTATTCCTTTTATTTTGGTCTCTTTTGTTTATGTTTGCATGTGTTTATTTTGTGGTGTTTTTACCCATTTCATTATTCTTTAGATGGTGTAATATTGTGAGTAATCATGTTGTTAAGTTAATTAATTAAAATACGTTATAAGAAAGTAATTAATAGAGTTGTTGGCCTTGAATTAAAAGTGTTGTAACAGATGTGTAACTTATGTGTAAGTTAAATTTCAAGTGTGAAACACTCCACCTTCTTGGAAATTCAAATTTTCCTTGGAGGCTGAATTTGGAGGCTTGTGGGAAAAGTTAAATTTGTCCCATACCTCTTAAATTTAACTACCAAGCATACTTATGGTTGGAGAGTTGAGATTAGAATTTTTAAATGTTTTTTGAGAAGGCAAATTATAGGTTTTAATTTTTCTTTTCTTACATGATTTAATTTAAGTCCTTTGTGGTGGGGGTTGGATTTGAGTGTGTAAGTAAATTGTCTTATTTTTCACCCACCTATTTATCATACTTTGGAGAATGAAGTTGAATTTGGGAGTTGGAATTGAGGATGTGTAGTGTGACATCCTACAAGGACCCACCTCATCCTCTTCCCTTCCCTATTCTATTAAATTCAACTTCCTTGCCTTGTTTTGAGGTTGCTTCATTTTGGGGACTTGATTCTTGGCTGAATTCCTTGCTATTTTGGAGCTCTTACTTTGAAGAAATTTTTGGAAGATTTTTGCATGCTTGTGCTTGGCTGATTTGGATTACGTTACATTGGGATAAAGCGTGTTGTTTTGAAACATGGAACAACTACATCATGGAGAGGTAGAAGTTTAGATCTTGAAATAATCTTCTTTTATAAATGTAAATGTTATTGTGTGAATGTTTTTACATGTTTTTGGGCTGTTGGGTAGATTGTCTAGGAATTGTGTAGGAGAAGACTATGGGGTTATTTTTCTGGGAGGCACAAGTGTGTTTTAGGGAGGTATAACGGGTGGAGGTAGTTGGGATTTGGGTTCCACCATACAAATAAATAGCTTGCATTTCTTTACTCGTTATGGGGTGCCATAAGAGGTTGGGAGGCATAAGGGCATGTCGTGGATTTGAAATCACACACACACACACACACACACACACACACACACACACACATATTTGTGGGAGGCACAAGTGTGTTTTAGGGAGGTATAAGGGTCAAGGGAGTTGGATTTGAGTTCCACCTTACAAATTAATAGCTTGCATTTATTTACTCGCTATGGGGTGCCATAAGAGGTCAGTGGAGGCATAAGGGCATGTTAGGGATTTGAAATGATACATACATACATACATACATACATACATATATATATATATATATATGGTGGTTTCTCTTGAGGTGGTGATAACTCATTTCTCCTTTGGAGGCATAAGTAGTACCTCCCATAGTTTCTTGCTCCTTTGGCTTGCTAGATGAACCCTCAACAATGTTTTTCATGCTTTAATGTAGTTGTAAGCTAAATTCTATTTTGGACTATGTTTTATTGTGAAAATGTTTCTTATGTGTTTGTGGAAGCCTCGTTGTTTCCATGAGTTGGATCACATATTTTATTGCATTGTGGTTGGGGCTCAGGGGCCAATGAAGAAGGATGGCTTCTCCTCTTCGTTGTATCTCTTGGTTGGGTGGAGAGAATTTCCTTTCCCTACTCTTGTTGTGATCAAACTAGAAGAATGTGAAATACACATGTTGCTCCTCTCGAGCAAGGAAAAAGATAGTTGGATAGTCCTTGTGAATGAAATATTATTGTAGTCCTTTCCCAATTTGAAGTGGATGATCTCAGTATATTAATTGTAATGGAGAGATACTTTGTATTGAAAATGAAATTTGAAATTTGAAATGTAAAGGAGTTATACTTTGTTCTCTATTTTTTTGAAAGATTGAGAAAGAATAATACACATTTTGTATGTTGTATTTTAAAATCAAATAGAAAGAAAGATGTAAGAGTTTCATTTGAATTAATGGAAGTGTTTTGTCTTGTTCATATGATATTATTTCCATTGGAAATATATGTTTAACATGAACTATGAAATCCCTATTTGGAATGTAGAAAAGTGAAACACGTGAGAAGAGAATGTATTATTCTACCCCGTTTAAAACATATGATTTTTGAAATAATAGAAACTCGCATTCTTTTTTAAATGTGTGATTGAATAAAATAAAACTATTTAAGACCAAGATGGAATGAATTCAATTTTTATTTCATGGAGAAAGAGATAGCTAATCCCCTGTTCTAGATATGTATATACTTCCTTCAATTCACTATATACTTTGTCAAATTCCTTTATCAAATGTTCAAATAACTCTGTAAATAAATAAAAGGAAAATGAAATAATCAGCTTGGAGTTAATGAGGCCAAAAGGATCCCAAACCAAACTAAAAACACTCAAAATAATCTTTCAAAACCAAGCTCAAAGCTTTCAAAGCTTTCATGTCAAAGTTGTGATGTCAAAGTTGTAAAATTTCAAATAGATCTACCTAAAAATGTATCCTAAAACAACCTAATAACAATTATCCATGCTTATTTGACATGTTGAGAGAGAAGAAGATCAAATTGATCAAATTTTATAAGTTAATTTTTACCACTTTGCATTGTAAAAGCTTGCAGATCGTTTTCTCAAAATTGACCTCTTAAATCTTATCAAAATAAAAATTAATGATTCCTGAGTAAAGGGGATGTTGAGAGATTTATAGAAAGTCTTTTTTTCCCAAAATCGAGCTCTTTATCAAAATTTATGGCCTTTTGATGTTTTTCCTTCACTTGGCATTAAAAAAAATTTGGGAAAAATTTCTTTAATGGACTATGGGTCCTTAAATTTTCCCTTAAAACTTTAGAAAATTTTTGGGAAAATTTTCCTAACTCTCCCCACCGACCTGCTGCCCAATCGAGGCTGCCACGTGGCACCACGAGGTGTCGACAGAGAGCAAACCCATTTTAAGCTTAGCGCTTAGGAAAATTATTGGAAACTTTTTCCTAATTTATGCTATCGGCTTCAGCCCAATCGAGGCTTCTACGTGGCACAACGAGGCTTTGGTGGAGGGGCGGATCCCTTTTCTTAACTTAGCGCTTCAAAGAAAAATTTTGGGAAATTTTTCTAGAGTTTGCTTGCAGCCCCATCGGCCCTGACCAATCGAGTTGCCATGTGGCATCACGAGGCATCATAGGGATTGGATCCCTTTTTTCTTGGTATTTTAGAAAATTTTTGAGATATTTCTTCTATATTTCTCCATCGCCCATAGCCAATTAGCTTAGAGATGCCACATGGCATCACGAGGCATCGATGGAGGTGCTCATGAATATTACCCCTTTTTCCTTCGAGGCACTAAAACTTATTTATCCCCACCACCCCACTTTCCCTCATTGGCTTAGGAAGCATCCATGTGTCCCTTGTGGTCTCATGCGGACCCATGGGAGCGTGAGTGCAAAAGTGGCTTTTCACCCCGTGTGGGAGATTTCCAAAGTCTTCCGCGGCCTCCAGAGACTCCGCCATTGGGGAAAATTCCTTCCCGCACCTGCAGATCCAACCTTAGGGAAAATTTTCTCCTTTCAGCCTATAGACCCACCCTTGAGGAAAATTTTCTCCCATAGGGCCCACTTGCAGCCCGCTTTTTCGAAAATTTTCACCCCAAGGCCCGCTAGCCCATAACTTGAGAAATATGATGAGTTAGAAGAAATTATTTATATGAATGGGAAGGTGAGGAAAATTCCTATCCAATGGGAATGATTTAGGGAAAATATGAATGGGTTAAGTTTGAGAAAAAACAATTTGAACCTTTAAGCTCGTTAGAGAATGGGTATGTGAGGAATTACCCTCTGAACCTAATTGAACATACTAACCCTAAATTTTGGACCTTATGACCTCTAATAATTGTTAATAAAAGAAAACTATATTCTAGTGGATTAGAATTTTCTAGAACCTATTAGTGATAACTATTGTCTTGTAACCTAGTTGTAGATTATTTTAAACAAAAAAAAAGTATTCCATAATTTTCCTAACTAATCCTAGGTTGTTATTGGGTCTCAAGTGGGTTGTTTTAGTGGGCATTACAACGGTCGAGTTAAGATACTAGTAACAAGAAACTTTCACCTAGGATGCACGTGAGATTTACTAGGTAGTAGAACACCATGTATTATAGTACATACCAATGCTAATATAAACACTAAAAGTTATTAGGAAGAGTGGGGACAAGATAAAGAGTGAATAGGAGAATACCATGTATTATAGTGCATACCAATGCTAATGTAAACCCTAAAATTTATTGGGAAGAATACGGACAGATAAAGAATGAATAGGCAATAAAATTAATATATCAAGTATTTGCATTCTTTTATTAAAGGAGTAATGTAAACCTTGCAATATTCTTATAAATGTAAAAATGGAATCTACTTTCTTTAAAGTAGAATTATTTCAAAATTTAAATTTTGTATGTTTTCTCAACAACATCAATAACCGCAAACCACTCTAGTTTGAAATCGTGATGTTGAAGTTTTGAATTCTAATGCGGTTAACCCCGATGTGTCCCAACACTTATGATTACAAGGAAAACCCACATATTTTTTTCATTTAACTAGAGATAGAAGAAGAGGCTAATGAGAATACATAGATGAAATAATACCAAGATCCTAATGCTCTCTTGCATGGCTCTTCGAAGTGTAAAATAGTAGGGTGCATAAAAAATAGAAAACTATTAAATATTGACCAATCATACCAAAACATTGTCACATATCTTATTACTATACCTTCAAAATAAATCCTTGAGATATTGACCTACCTTAATAGATGTCATAGGACTTTGACATGTATCTTATGTTACACCTCCACTAGAGGAATAATACAACCATATTAACATAGACATGATTTCACCAAGCACATCAAGGAATGCGAGGAATGCTTATAGCAGTTCTCACAGATGACTATCTCCACTTCCAAATTAGGGTTTTTTATAACTAGGTAAAGTGATCCATGGTAGATGATGGGGTGAGAGATAACATTGTCCCTTCTCTTTCCTAGACAATCTTGGGCACAATGAAACCAACTTTTCATCAACATACAATACCATACATGGTTATAATCATCGTAGGAACAAATGTATCAACACCATCATCCTCCACATTACCTTGGGACCCCAGATAACTCTCATTAATATTTACATCATCAATTGACATAATAAGTACAACATGATCCTAGACAACCCTAGATACATCAAATTAAATCCATTCCTTCCACACTCATTTATGAGATATGTCTAAGGATATATAATTCCCTTCGTTATCATTCAAGTAATTATTAAGAAGATTCCTCGCACCAATGACCTAAAGTCCTACAATCTTAGAAAATGGAAAAAAATTAAATAATAATTTTCTTATTTGAAACATGGGCCCACCTTTCCTTCTTTTGACCCTCCCTATGAGAAACTATTATTAAGGAAATTTCCAAAGCAAAGAAGGAGATCCCCTACTTGAAAAGATTCCTTAGCAATAAATTGATACTATCTCTGTAAATACAACTATGTAGATCATAGAAAAATTATTTCAGGATTAAGAACTAGAAATTTGATTCAACCTGAACTCACTTTATATGCATCACTTTCAATTTCCTAAGATAATTAAAAAGAAACAATGTTCAAAATAATATAGGAATTTTATGATGACAAAAAGCTTCTAATGTCGCTATATAAGGCATTTGCATAATTAACTTATTGAAACATGTCCGAAATTCTAAAAATGTCATCATGTGAACAACCTAGAAGGGGGGATTAAGTCCTAGGTATACTAGGCAATTGTCTAGGTGTGCCAACATTTAAGGGGTTCCTAAATTTAAATATTTTCTTTATTTTTGGCTATTATTAGATCTTAATATTATTATTTTTACATGAAGTCAATCTAAATTGACCATTTTATTTATATTAATATAAAGTAACATAACTTTCATGGATACACATAAAAATGTACTTTTTGCAAGTAAAAACATAACACATATTTTGAAGCTCATACCATTTTTTTGTATTATTACCCATTTTCTAATGTAGATTTAGATAATTCAGGTATGTAATTTTTGTTAGAGAAGGTTCATGTATTTTTAATAATGTCACTAGTGTAGCTAGTAGAGGTAAGTCTAATTGAAGGAAATAATTATTTAATTCTTTATTTCTAATGTTTTTATAGAAATGTCTCTTTTCAATTGATGAATTAGTAAGTTTTGTCTAGATACCACTCTTCACATAACAATGGGAGTTACCTAAGAATTTTTACTACTTTGCAAAAATGTGGTGCTTTGTTTAATTTTGAGTCCCATCACCTAATTGATATTGGTAAATAAGATGAGTAACCAACTTTATATAAATAAACTATAATTTTTGCATTTTAGACACCTCCTATGATTAATTATTTCCATCCAAGTATTATTACTTGTCTTGTTTGATAATTTTATAGGGTATTTTTATTCTTTTTGTATACCAATTCCTCTACATTAGTGATTTAATATGATCCTTATGCAAATTTCAAAATGGGATAATGGATATAGATTTTATATATTTATTTAATGGGAAAAAATTATTAACTAATATTGTAAGAAGGGCACCCACTTATATTATTGCCTAGGGCACTCCTAACCTTTAATTCAAATTCTAACCTACTATAGACACCTATAATTTAGCTCAGAAATTTAAATACTTAAATTTCACTAATTATCCCCTTTCCCTCAAATTGACGACATACCGTCAATATTACACATTTTCTCTCAATTGTTGTTAATTAATTAGATTATGTTAGTTAATTAACTCTTCTATCCAACAACGACGCCACCATCGACCTTCCGTTAATCATATCCCCTTCCTATCTGGATTAAGTAATTATTTCTAATTAATGATCTACCCTTTCTATCTAGATTAATTAATTATTACTAATTAATTAATTATCTCTTCTATTTAATCAATAAATCATCACTTTATTAAAATCCTCTCATAACATAAATCATACTAATTATTCCTCTATAAATCTTCTATAAGCTTGCACACTATTGTTATCACCAAATCACATCACCCTTATGTTTACACAAGTGCATATACTTGAACTCACGTGTGATTGGATAACATGGGTACTATCTCCAAGTTTTGGGACTTTGCTACTTGAGATAGACCTCCCAGAGAAAGCCGGTTCTTACTCCTAAACTACCCGCCACAATCTACTCTAATAAAGGTAAACTAACTGTTCTAATTTGAACTTTCCAAGGGAACAAGGAGAGAGAATGCATCAAATGAAATCCTACACTAAAGTGGTGATACACCGTAAAAAGAGGATGTGAGAATAGTCTTCCAATGTGTGAAAACTATAAGCAAAGTGCATATTAGAAGGGGTGATAAATAGTTCTCCACAATCTGAAAATGCATTCACAACAATGTTTCATACATGCACAATAATAATGGATCCTTGCAAGAGAATAGAGATAGAAACAATATAATTTTAATCAAAGTTAAAGGGGCAAGAAGAATGTAAGAAAACACGGCAATGGAAGATGCATCCACAAACTTATATTTTATTCCTTCATGATATGCATAGCTCAATCTGTTACAAGATAAGGGCCTGGATCACCATGCAAGGAGTCCACTACAAGGGCCTGCAACACATTGGCTTCACAAAGAAATTTTTATAGAGCTTTGCTACAAGAAAACTCCCCCCTTTTACAATGAGCCCAACACTCCAATTTATAGGAAAAATAGAAGAGAGAGAGAAGGGGAAAATAGAAATCCCAAAATCTGTCCTTCAACCACTTGTAAGAGGCACTAAATGGAGTGAAATGATTGTTTGTTACATGCAAAGGCTCCCATACTATCCTGTGTGCTGTAACAGAGAAGGAATGATGACCATGCCTCTTAATTGCACTCCCAACTACCAAATAAAACAATGTCATGAATCCGCCACATTTTATGAAAAATCCCCATCTATTTCTCATCAAATATGGAATTTCTTGATTTTTGTACATTGGGCTCAGAGCTATTATTCTAATGGTACCAATTTTGTGTGATTTTGTTGAGAAATACAAAATTTATAGCCTTCTCGAGTGCGAGCAACTATTTTGGGTCTACTGGCATTTTCTCGTCATTTGACGGGAATGGGCATTAGCTGAATAGAGCTGAATATGTTTATTCTATTTAAATATATATACCCTCATTAAAATTAATAAATTAAATTTTTTTGACATAGAGGACGCGTGTTCATTCTAAAAAGTCCTATTTTGTGAAAATCGAGCTCAAGTAAAAAGTTATGACCGTTAGAAGTTTCTGGAGTCAAACATTGACTTTTCCTTTGAATTGTAGGTATTGCGGCAAAATCGGGTCCGCGTGTCCCGGCTGTCCCAAACACATTCTTCTGCATCGGCCAATTCAGGATTCCTTGTCCCCTTTTGTGCCCTTTTCACCATTTTGGGTACCGTGTGTACTTTTGTCCCGACTATCCCGGATGAAAATCTCTACACCACCCACAATAGACTCGACTTCCATAAAATCACCCAATTCCCGTGTCCCACACGTACTTTCATCCCACTGTCCCAAATGGCATAGAATAAAAACTTCCGCTTTTGCCAATTTTCACTACTGCGCTATTTCGGCTTTGCAAATCCCATCAGCGTCCCGATGTCCCAACTGTCCCGTGGACCGCCTGTGACAAAAAGTTATAATTTGCCAATTCCTTTTATTTTAGCCACACACTTGGTATGACGAACCTTGGTATGATCCGCACTGGTATGACCCGTAACCTTCGGACACTGTAATGCTTTAAAATAAGCCTACGACTTCATTTTTTGGATTTTTCCAATTTTTTCCAACTCGTTGGTATTTTTCCTTGGATGGGAGAGTTAGAGAGAAGCCAAAGGGCCCCCAAAAACATGATTTTGGGCATTGAATCAATCTACTTGCTTGGGAATAAAGAATGTGATGCATGTTATCAAAATTTACCTTGAGGGGTGAATTTTGGATAACACCTATTAATTAATCACTTTCGTTAACTAATAAATCCCCTCAAACCCCATGAGTCACTAAAGGACAAAATAAAAATCCCCTAAGGTTGAATCAACCTCTTTCAACCATCCTTATCCATAACTAACCCAACCTAGCTATTATCCCACATCTAAAGCAATTTAGATATCCTTTTATCCATAGGGATATATTAGAGCCTCCTCCTATCTTTATATTTACACCTTACATGTTTATAACTTATCTATAGGCATTTCATCTTATAACATCTTTCATTTGAGTTAATATCTTGATTCTTACATTTCATCCATACAAGATTTTGGGTCATATGGAGATAATCAAAATGGTCTTATAGCCATGTTTTGATGAGCCTCCATTCTCAAACCCTTGAAGATCAAACAATCAACTTTGATTGCCATGGATCTATCTAGGTTCATTCATTGTTTTATTGATCTAAAGAGTAAATATTCAAATGATTAGCATATTAGATGGATTTCTATTTCAAGTTTCAATGCATAATGTTGGTATTTAGTCTCTTTAAGCTCTTAACATGATGATCTTTGTGTAGTTAGCTTTGTTTTGGAACTATTAAGGTGTTAGTTTCAATTCCCTTTTTATAGCTAAATAATACATTGATACATATGGCACCCTCGGTGGGATGGGTCCTAGTCCCTTAGCATTGTAGTTCAAATTGTGTTGTTATTTCAGTATTTGGGTAACCCTTGATATGAACATGTTTGACATAATGTTAAATTTCTTATGATTTTGCTAAGTTTTCATGTGTTGAGTCTTTTTAGGGTTTAATTTTGAGATAAAATATTTAAAAATTACCTTTTGAAGTTCTTTATGTTAAAATGATGTATTTTTTATGCACCGGAAAAGGAGTGCATATATCATTCTCAGGTGCATAGGCATAACTCTCATTGTTTTTTTTTACACAGGGGAGCGCACACACAAAATTTGAGCGCACACACCAAAATTTGAGCGCACACACCAAACGTTTGGGTGCACACATCCATGTTCTCGCTATGTCTATAATTTTTCTATGGGGAGCACAAACACCAAAAGTGGAGTGCACACACCAAAATTTGAGCAAACACACCAAACGTTGAGTGCACACATCCACATTCTGATTTCTCTATCATGTTTTCTATGGGGGAGCACACACAAAAAAATTTGAGTGCATACACTCTGAAGGGCATGCACACATTGAACTATGTTCATCAGCAATATTTCAGAGGCCATAACGTTTTCTCCCAAGTTGGAAACGAATCGGTTCTTTTTTCGTTGGAAAGGTATTGAAGCAAAATAAATAATAAAAACATAAATTTGGGGTTTTGAGTTACCAAAAATTTAAGGTTTTCATTTTTAGAAAACTATTCATTTCTAACATGTCTAAATGCTTTGTAAAATTTGGTCTTTGATGTTCTAACACCTTGCAGGGTTTATTTGAGACTAATTTCTATTTTGCATGGTATATTTGAACATAATTTGTGCTAATTTTTCTTGATTAAAGTTAATGAATGTTGCATTTTTGTTTAGGAGGCTAGGATCATGTATGCTCTTCCCTCGCACCTTTTAGGTGATCTTGGGAATCAGAATGATTCTACACCTTGTCTATTCTTTAGAAAACATCTCATTTAACTTTATTTTTGTGCTAAGGAAATGAATGTCAAGTTGGTTAAAATGAAAAAATTGTATGTGCTTTCATTAATATATACATAGTTGGGCCTTTTATCATGTATGCTCTTCTCTTGCATCCTTGGATGATCTTGAGAATCATAAATGACATCTTTTCCCTTTTCTTGATTGTGGAGAACTACTAACATCTTCGTGTAGAACCCAAAGAGATGCTTGTAAAAGAAAGGAATCTAAACAAATTTCTAACATGTTTCTCGTAGGTTTCCAAATGGAGTTCAACTAAACCACATTAAGATAAACAAGATAAAAAACACACCACAAACATCACACTATATTTGTAGGTTTTGATAAGGGTATGTCCTGTCTGCTTAAAAATAGGACATAACCACTTTGGCATAAGCCTTAAGCTACAACAATGGGGGTGGTCCTACAAACCCCAAAGTAGTCCACATAAGAGGGAACCTTGTGGATGAAATAGGAAGTGCTCTACATAACCTAATTGACTAGTATTACCATTTGTGAGATTTAGCATCAAAGTTATTTGTATCGCGACCCCAGTGAGGGTACAAGATGGGTGCATTTATTTCCCACTATGCTTGAAGGGGGTAATTGAGATACTCTAATAATTATTCAGTGTGAGTTTTCTTGGAAAATCGAGTTAGTTTTTAGATAACTTGTGGACACCTAGTTGAGTGAACCATCTAAGAAGCTATCTTTGACCAAGATTCAACTTGGACAATATCAAAACCAATTTGAGTTGAGAGCCATTATTCATCACAAAATGTGTGAAGCATTACTTTTTCTTAGTTTTTCACTCGCTTAGAAGGTGAGAAGTAACTCACAAAGTGAGGCCAACATTTATCACCCCTAATTAATATACTTCCTTGACTTTCTTTTGATATTTTTTAATTAGAATAAGAGTGACTACCCTTGTGTGGCTAATTGATTTTATTCACCACTTTTGTGTCCGTTTACGCTCATCCATGTTTGTGGTGAGTTTTTAAATGTCTAAAGTGTGTGGAGACATTTTCACATCATTAGTAGCCTTTTTGATCTTGATACTAAATTCAAGATCGTCATCATAGTTTTGTTGGATTCATCACCTTGAATCTCCTTTGAACTATTATCCTTATTATATCATGTCACTACATTTTAAGTATGTACATCTTGTTTCTTGTAAACTTGACCTAAATATATATATTGTGATAATACATTATATACACTTTAACAATTATTAGGCATACTCTAGATTTAGTTTGATTTCAATTACTACCTTGATTTTGAAAAGTGTTGAGTGTTACCACTTGTGTGCATTATATAAATATCATCTTGATATTAATACATTATTTTTCCCAAAGTTTGGTTAACATATCTTGTCAATATTGTTGTGTCGTTCACAATCATAAGTGCCACTTTTTCATGTTGGTATTGATTTGATTCAATCTCGCTTTTAGTATACTTTTTTTGGGGATTGCATTAAATTCCTGTTATTACTTATGACTTCTTCATTTATTTGAACTTGACATAAGTGGTGACATTTTTTAATCATCTTGAAACACCAACTATTATTTTGAAACAAACTTAGGAAGTAATTTGGTGATTGATTGGTTTAAAAAAATCCTTCAGTGATTGTGTCTTGTGATTATTCATCATTTTGATTTATCCATTTCATACAATCACTTTGATCCATTGATTCTTTATCATTCATTATTATTTGGTCATTAATTTGGCTTTTTGTTTTGAACTCGCATGATTGTTCCTTTTGTTTATCTACGTTATAAACTTATTTCTAGGACAATCATTTGGGTCTTTCATTCTCTTGATCTTCATGTTTTTCATAAGCTAATGATAATTTTTGAACACATATTTCAAAACTTGGTGAAAAATTTCCTATCAATTTTTTTGCATCAATAAAACATAGGAAATCTTTCCTTTGTATCATTTATGTTGATAAAATTTTGATCAAACCTTTCATATTTACACCTCGCAAACCTTGTTGGATTATCACTATTCATTCATCACAATGTATGTTTTCCTTAGCTTCCCTTTTGGAAAATCACACAAGCATCCCCATATTTATGAAATGTCTAGTTGGTTGTCGTTATGATGCCCAAATCAACATGAAACCTTCTTCACTTTGAAGAAGTTTGATCATACAATCTAGGTCTAGGCCTTTAAACCCAACACATGCCAACAATGACTGATTATCGAGAGTTCTCTTATACATATGAAAATAAGGAATCAAATTTTCAGCATTCACATCAAAATAATCCCATCACAGGGAAACCTTGTTTGGTTCTTCCCGCTAGAGAACACATCCGGGTAACCCGCTCCTCACCTTCATCTCATTATCGTGGTATGGTTTTTCCACTTCTGATTAAAATTATTATTCGGTTCCCCCACTCTTCTTCTAATTCTAATCCAAACATTTCCTCTTCTTCTAAGGATTCTAATCCAAATATTTTATGTAACTCTTTTGATGATTCACATCCAAACTTCTATTTAGATTCATCCGATTCGACTCCTAAGTCATAGTCCTACGCTTATTTGCAAGACCTCTATTATCGCTACCTAAACATCATTCTACTCCTCAAAATGTTTTTATTGCCATAAATAATATTCATCATTCATCTAATTTAACTCCTATGTCGCAGTCCTCCTTTCTTCGCAAGACCCATTTTATCAATCTCCTCAATGACGCTTCTTCCATTGAAGATAAACATGACTCCAAATCCCTCAAATCAAACATCTAATACAATTATTGAATTATAGTCTTCTCTTTATTCATAGGACCATTTTTATTATCTATCTAATGTGATTCTTGAATCACAATCCTCCCCTTCTTCGTAGGACCTTCTTCATTAATCACCCCACGAAGACTTCCTTCTTATTAGATTAGTGTGACTCAAATTCCATCAAGTCTAACTTCCGAATCTACCCATCTATCACAATCTGTAGAGTTTGGTGTTAATCCTAATAGTTTACATATGATATACCATCATATAGGTATGTCCACACCACCTTCTTCTACTCTCGAGACATCTACCTCCACATATTATTTGTCCCCACGTCATATTCTTCTACTAATCATAATCAAACATATTCTATGTCTTCCACTCCAATTGAACCTATTTCTTCCAATCAACCCGTAGTGGTAGATCAACAACTCATACCAATTGACCTATTTCAGAATGAAGAAACAATTAGGGAATTTATAGGGCACATGAAGATATTACTTTAGCATATTACGAGAAAGGATTCTCTTTAGACTTCGATGCATCCACATATTATGAGGAAAAGGTTGATTCCTTTTATCAAGAAACAGAGGAAGATCCTCAGATCATATAACTTCATCCCCTCTTATTCTTCAATCTTCACATTCTTCATTATGTTAAGAAACTCTTGGGTATTGCAGTCATCTAGGGCCTATCTTCTCATCACCCAATCACTCTTTATTTATTAGAATTACTCAATCAAAATCTCTTAAGGGGTTAATTCCAAGTATCCCTTCATCTTCGCGGTCACTTTCTAGTAGCTCTCCCTCTCTATTTGTGGGACATTTTAAAGTAGTCCACTATCTTCTATTCTTGGTGCACGTCCAAATATCCCCTCTTCTATTTATGGGTCACCCTTGGGTAGTCCATCATCTTCTATTCTTGGGCCACTTCCTAGTAGCCCATCATCTTTGATTCATGTCCTAGTGTCTTGGGGAACATCACTTTCTTCAATGTAGCTCTCCCATTTGCTATTCTGTGGGTCACATTTTAAAGTATCCCTTATATCTTCTATTCTTGGGTCACCTCCTAGTATCCTTTCTTCCTCTATATTAGGGCCACATCTAAGTAGCCTTCCATCATCTGCTTTTTGGCTTGCTTCTAGGTAGCCCATATTCTTCAATTCTTGGACCATATCCTTTTTGTCCATCACATTCTCCTTATACCAATGATTGTGGCAAGCCCATCATCATTTCTCATATCAATTCTAAATATCCACATTCTTCTCCCACTTCCCGGGATCAGACAAGTCAAGCATTAGCTTATAAGAAACCTAGACAAGTTTTTCCTAAGCTAAGACCAAAACACCGAAGAGATCCAAATCTCCCAAAAACTCAAAAAAATATAAAATTTAAAATCAAATGTGATTCTAGAATGCACACCAATATACCCATCAAGTATGGTGCAAAGTGAAAAACCTATGGATAGGGAACTCAAGCTCCCACATATGAAACCCATGTTTCAAAACAAATCACAATCATTTTTTGAGTGTGAGCTCACCATGATCATCGAGATTAGGGATAATATTACACTTGATAGAAAAACACGCTTAGTCTCTCTTATCAAATAAATCATGAACATCGTTGTTGGATCCTATCATGCAGAGTGACATGTTTCATCCCGATAACCATCAAAAATAAAAAATCATAAAATAGTTCAAAAATACAAAATAAAATAAAATATTAAAACATTACAAAAACATAATCAAAGGTTGAAGATCAAACATTGCAGTTAGATATTGTGTACACATGGATTTTATTTCTTCCTTTATTTCATATTCCTCTACAAGTCATCCATGATTTTCATCCCTTCAATGATATTTTCGTTAGGTTGTTTCATACATATTATGTGACATTTATCTCTATGGTATCCATTTGACCTTGGTCTTTCATAACCTAGGTAAATTAAAGAACGACCACCAATTAGAGATCCTATCACAATTAACATTTAATAAACTTAATACGAAGAAATTTTAGATATATTTGTTAATACTAGTCAAGGTTGTAATCGGAATAAATTTCACATCCTTCCATCAAGCCATCAATAGTTTTTAACCCCTTGTAAAACAAGAGAGCTGAAATAAGTTTTAAAGAAAAAGATACAAAATCAATGAATCAAAAAGAAAAAGCTAAAAGAAAAATCAAATTGATACATAACTCTCCGGGGTATTTCCAATAATCTCTATCGGGCTATGGACATCTTACTAACAAAAAGAGAGAAATTAATTTATTTAGAATCAAATACATCTTCATTATGACGCCTATAGCGGAGCAATGTATGACTCTCTCCATAATCCATTCACAAATAACCTTTCTATTGGCATAGTAATCCGATTAACATGATTAACATATGCGCTCGGTGGCGTCATTGATTTCTTTCCATGTTTAGGCATGGGGTTACACAAAGACCCCTATTTGTACTTCCTATTTTTCAATCTATGAGTATGACTTCTTTTTACTTGCAATCTTCTTTCCATTGTTTTGAATCTTGCCATTTACCATCTGAGTGCAACTTCATTGTGGTGCATCTCTTTTCGACATCGGTTCTCGTGAATCCCTCTTTCACTTTCAAACTAAATCATTCCTACACATTGGCTAGTGTTTTCACTTATTGTCAATCAACTCTTTTCTTCAAGAGGTAGTTCATTTCCATGTGTAAACATGAGATATTGATAAGTAAAAAGGATTATTATGTTACCAAGTGTTACCTTTTGGACCTTGTTCAAACTCTTTCTTTAAGCGCGTTTCATGTCTCACATTTTTTTCCTTGGGATAATCACTTTTTTATCGACCGCCTTCTAAATATTTTTCATATCATCCTTTGTTCTTTGAAAATTTATTAGAACATCCATGTGTGTAGGATGTCCTCTTTGCCATGTTTGCAGAGACCTTTGTCCCCTTTTAATAAGATAATTTTCCACTTCCTTTCTCTCATGTGTTTCTTGGCCAGCTTACACCGAGGGAATACTTTCTCCTAATGATTAAACCTATTTTATATCGGCCTTTATCCCTGATATATGTGTGAAGAGTTTGTATTTGAATACTCCCACCTAATCTTTGGGGTATGTCGCATCTTCACTTTTTCATATGCATGGAATTTTTCCCTTGTACATCCCATCTATCACTAGGGGCATCCACGCTTCTTTGTCTTCATGTACATAGCTTCAGAAAACTTATAGAAAATCACAAAAACATTCAAATATGTTTAAAAAAAACAATAAAAATCATCCTACAAAACATCACTCTTTGGTTCTCGCATTTTCTTTTGTGTGACTCATGGATCATCTTGATCTCCCTCTATCAACAAAGTTTTTTTGATTAGTATGCCTATACTCTTGGGCACAATGAGTTGTTTGGTACTATTTCATAGTGAAAATTTATTTTCATAAGACCCAAGTGTCCTTTGTTATTCGCCTTTACATGTATCCTAGTTTGGGAACCATCTTTTAACCCTTATCATTTATACGCATAGGTTAGAATAAAATATCGATAACAAAAACATTGTATTATGTTTCTCTATTCGGTGAGCTTGTTTAATTTCCCATATTTCATTGCATTATGTATGTTGCAAGAAGCTAGGCATATTTTACTTTCTCATATTGCATTACATTTTGTATGTCACATGGAGTTGGTATGTTTCAGAAATGGACAATTATTTGTAGTATGGATTTTCATGTCATTTTACATTTTTTGTATGCTTGTATTTGTAATAAGGACCGATGACGTAGATCCTTGGAAAAATAATGTTAAGAAAGTTGTTTAAAGGAGAGTTCTACACTCGGCCGCAAGACTATTTCTTCACTACCTATCTTTCTCTCTTTCTTCTCGATCATTCTCCCATCAACATAATTATTCTAATTCAACTATGGCATCCTAGCCCTACCCATTTTCTCAATCATCAATCGCCTTCTTTCATTACTCCATCCACACTTGAGGGGACCTCTAACTTCTACTACGTTTTCTTCTACACCTTCAAAATTTTATTTTTTTACTATCTTTGAAGTATTATAACTTACACCACCCTAAAGAGGGGTAAATGTAGACACTTATAATTTATCTCGAGAAATTTAAATACTTAAATTGTGTTAATTATCCCTTTTTCCCACAAATTGATGACATTCCGCCAATATCACACATTTTCTCTCGCTATCATTGTTAATTAAATATATTATGTTAGTTATCTAACTCTTCTATCCAACAACGACACCAATTAACGACCTTCCGTTAATCATCTCCCCTTCCTATCCGGATTAATTAATTATTTATAATTAATTAAGCTCCTTTTCTATTTAGATTAATTAATTATTCTTAATTAATTAATTCTCTCTTCTATTTAATCAATAAATAATTACTTGATTAAAATTCTCTCACAACATAAATCATACTAACTATTTCTCTCAAAATCTTCTATAATATTTCACACATATTAATTAATAAATTTGGTTAATTAATAAATCCCTCAAACCCCATGAGCCACTAAAGGACAAAATAAACTCCCTATTGTTTACTCAACTCCCTTTCAACCATCCTTATCCATAACTAATCCGACCTAGCTACTATCCTACATGTAAAGGGATGTAGGGATTCTTTTGTCCACTAGGATATATAAGGATCCCTCCTCCTACCATTCTATTTACACCTCTACACACCTTACATTTTTATATCTAATCTATAGGCATTTCATCTTGAAAGCATGTTTCATTTGTGCTAATATCCTCATTCTTCCATTTCATCCATCCAAGATTTTGGGTCATATGGAGATAATCAAAATGGTCTTGTAGCCATACTTTGATGAGCCTTGATTCCCAAAACCTTTAAGATAAAAAAAATTAACTTTGATTTCCATGGATATATCTAGGTTCATTTAGTGTTTCTGGTGATCTAAATAGTAGAGATTCAAATGTTTAGCATATTAGTTTGATTTTTATTTCATGTTTTAATGCATAATGCTGGTATTTAGTCTTGTTTAGCTCTTAACATGATGATATTTTTGTAGTTAGTTCGTGTTATGAAACTATTATGGTGTTAGTTTCAATTCCATTTGCATAACTAACTAATACATTGATACACCTACTATCAAAGCGCATTTCCAAATCTATTAAATAAAATTTATGTCCTATAAAACATAAAATAACACTCATGATGAAAGAGAAGCTTGTAAAACTCCTCATAGTTTTTATTTTATTTTTCTAATAGAGTACACAAAGTGGCTTTCTAAAATCATGGAAGCTATAAAAAGAGAAATATTGGGATTTACTTTGACTGTCATGATATAGAAAAAGCCTCCCCCAAATAGGTATTTTCCTTTCCACCATCAACGTGATTGTTTATAAGTCTATTGGGTCTGATATTTAATTACTTATGGATGTATTCTTAGCATATATTAAATCTATATTTCTAAAGAAGATCAAGGAATAATTTAATTTACCACCCCGTAGGGAACCTTCTACTATAAATTCAATTTTTTCGGTCACAAGAATTCCATGTCCACCTAGAAATGGGAAATGACCTAGATATTTAATGAAATCATCCATAAGATCATTAAATCCTATTCCAATGAATTCCTAGTGAAGGCTAGGAAGATGGATGATCATGTAAAGGTAAGACACATTATTATTACATGACTCATTGAGTTATGGATTAGTTTACATGAAGAGAAATTTGTATTCAGGGTGATGGGTAAGAAAACATTAGGGTATTTCACATCAAAGTGAGAAATTGATGTTAATCCCAAAATAATGTGTGTTATCTTGTAAATGCTATGATATATTACTAAATCGATAATTAAGTGCATTTTGGAAAATTTGGGATATATAAGTAGAATTTTCATTTAACTTATATCCAATGTAAATCAAATCAAACACCTCCTAAAAATTGAGAATGTAATTGAGTGTAATTAGTATTTAATAAAGGCCTTTTATGTCATATGAAATTCCTTCTATCCTCTTCTACCTTCATGTCACAACAATCTAATAGACCATTTATAATGTATACATACAATTTATGTCTCTCTAGTTTCCACGCTTATAGTGGAAGATATTGATGGCTTAGAACATGCTATATAATTCATCGTCGACATCATCCTAGATTTAAATACTTAGTATTCCAAAGTAGACAAGTTTCATTCTATTTTTTTGTCGACTAAAAAAATACTACATTATATGATAAATAAAAAATCTAAGGTGATTCCCAAAGATTGACACGCCTCATGTTCAAGGTGGACCCCCTCCTAGATATTAGTACAAACTAAAATTTGATGATGCTTCTAAGGTTAACCTGTGTAGCTCATGGTGGAGAACTCATTAGAAATCAACATGGTCACACTATAGTGCCTATGCAGGTCTAATGGAAATCAATCTAACCACTATGTAGAATCCCTCGTAGCTCTCTAGGGAATCATAATTGTTAGGGATCTAAACATCTAAAACTTAGTTATTGAATGATATTCTTTGAATTTCATCAATAACCTTAATGGTTCCTACCATCCTAATTGACTATCAAAAATTTTATTAGTGAATCTATTACATTATGTAAGGGATCCACCAACATTAATATTTACCATGTCTACCGTGAGGGAAATGGGTCAATGATTATCTTTATATTGAAGGGGTCATCATCGATAGTTTAAAAAAAAGGTTTGATATGGAGAAAATCCCCACACACCCCAATTCATCATTCTTAAATATGCCAAAGACATCTAATAGCTTAATCATGCTATGGCATAAGACCGGGAACTTTGGGGAAGCAAGTGAGTTAAACTTGAATTAAGTGTGTAATCTATTAAATGACTCATTCATTGTCTTTTGGAATCAATCCTTTTTAGGAATATCTTCATACATATTGCCAAATTTAAAGGGATGGGCCTAAGAGAAAAATAATTTACAGGATCCAAATTTCCTTTGGTTGAGTTGTTCATTAACCACATTCGAGTAGACTATCTCTTGGTTGTTATATCAGGCTACATTATGGGGGTCTACCATGAAAAGTGGATCCCAAATTTGGAACCCCTCATGGTGAGAGAATGTGGAATTGTGGGACATCTTAAATTTTGAAGGCTTCACTAATTATATGCATAGGATCAAGGGAAGAAATCCACATATCCCTCAGATTTTTCTCATAAATGGAATGAGAAGGTCATTCATTTCTAAGATAAAGACTTCACTATAATGAAAGAACTGATTTCTTTATCGCAGTAGCATGAGCATGGAGGGCATCAAGTTCTTCTATAACAAATTTGATAAAGAAGATGAAGAACATAGGTTTTTTTGTTGGATGAAGTCCTACAAATTGGAAAATCTAACATCCTTTACTCTTACATCCCCTATCCCTATAATGATGTCATGAAGATGGTGGTCTGGTATGTCACTTTTGAAGGTATATTCTCTACGCCTCCCCGCATCACTTGGTCCTATCAATCATTTTTGCCATGCTCACAAGGTGAGATTCCCTTTCTCCATTCTTCAATCTCTTAAGAAATTCATTAACGGAAGTTCAAGTTCATATCTGTGTTATCTCCCTATACAAAGGAGTGATTTTATTGTTGCATCATTATTTCTGGATGTTGTGTTTGCTAAACCTACTCCCCCTCGCACCACTTTCACCTCAAGTATCCCAAAATAAGGTCCAAAGACCTTAATATCAAGGAGCCCTTTTTGACCCCCTGCTAAATATTTTCTCCATAGTAGCACCAAGGGCATATGTAACATTGGAGAAGAGAGTATGAGAAAAGATCCTCATCCTCGTCCTTCTAGCTCTAGTCTTTCTATTTAGGTCAAACATCATACTTTGAGATACTCAAAGAAATTGAAGAAAATATTGACATGCTAATTAAGGAAGGTCTCAAAACCAATGTGAACCCTACTGTTCTCTCTAATTTGGATAATAACATGGAAAAATTTTCTACTCATCTTAGAGAACTGGAGGATCGTGTGGCTCACTTAGAGGAGAACACATTCTAACCACCTTGCCATCCACATATTTGTGTTGGATTTTTGGCATGCCAAGGTCAAAAACATTTGTGATGCGAGTGGGATACTGGGAACTGTATGGAAAAATGGAAAACTCAAAAATAAAGCACCTATTGAAGGTGTCCAGACCCGGTCATGCCGCCTCTCGCTATCAATCTCTACAAAATTCTTAAGGTAGCCCTTAAAGTTTATGATAAATCCTAGTTTAGCCTTAATGGTTGTTTTTATGCTAATGTTGTGCTATATTTTTCTTCGTGTTTGTTGTTTTGTGCTGGTATTGGGCTTATTGTAGGTATTTAGCCCCTGCTTTAATGTTCTATATGCTTATCTTTCTTTTGGGAGTGGTCGCCACTTATCAAAATACTACTATGTAGTTTTTTGCAACATTTGATGTAGTTATTGCAACATCTAGATTTTGAGCCCTTTTGTATCCCGGTATGGTCCCTCTAAAACCATTTACCAATAGAAAAAAAAATATAGGAAGGTGAATATAAAGTCTTAAGGCCCTAACATGTTCTTAAAAAACAAAATCTCTCTAAGGATGATAGTCATTTTGTCACATTTATATATACAAGTGAACTTACACAAAATATAATTCTATAAAAAGTAAACACAATTTTTATTATTTAACAAACAATACATTTTATACATGAGAACTTGAAATCAGTGAATTTCCATATTATATAATTTTCTACACTAAAATACTAACACTTTTTTCCCCTTTTCATGTTAACATCATCATCTACCTTATTGATCATACTTATTTGAAAGATTATAATTCTAAATAGATGTATTACTTTCATTTTCTAACTAAAAATTATATTATTATGGATATAGTTCTATACATAAGAACCGTTGTTATATTTATCCTCTGATGAATATATAAATAATATTCCATACACATTTTGTTCCAATTTCATGATGGATTCTATGGTGGTCATATGGGTGACCATAGGGATGGCCCGAAAATATATAGGGAGGATTACATTTTCCCCACCTTCGTTAACAATGCAATCATTAATGTAAGGAACTGTACAAAGTGCCAACCTATTGGTCACATGTTCTCCTTGTTTTGGACAAGATCTTCAATCAATTATTAAACATGTCTGTTTTGCATGTGGGCCCTAAATTTAATTGGTAAATTGAAACATGCCTCAAATGATAGAAATAATTTCTTCATTACAGTGACTAAGTATTTAAATAGGTGGGGAATGGTTATCCTTATTACCGTTTTTACCATCCTATTTATAATAAAGGTTGTGCTAAAACAAATCATCTATAAATTTATAGATCTCCATGACATCGTTTCTAAAAATAAAATCCCATAAAGAATCCCTATGTGTGGGATTTGTGCAAAAATCTCTTTCTCATACCACAATGTCTATTTACTATCCTAAAAAGAAAGCTGAAGGAAAAAAATTTGAAGTATATTCTACTAAAAACATTTAAGATAATTTTAATGTCTTTTTCTTTTCTTTTTTTTTTTTGGATGACAATTTTTGTATGAACAACCAATATTTTGGGTATTATGCATATGACATTGTTTGGTTATTTAATTTTTAAACTAGATCTGTTTAGATATCATTTGATTCTACTAGATATTTTGGATTGTTTTTCAGTTATCTTCCTTTTGTTCTATTAAGGGCCATTGGAAGATGTATTTTTGAGAAGGTCTCAAACCCTAGGTTTTGTTTTTTCTTTAAATATTTCTTCACTATGTATTCTTTACCTAAAATCTATTGTCATAGGATTAGGTTCCTATGATTGTTTTGGATGGATTCCTTGGTATAATGCTTACACATATAATGGGGACGAGACATTTGATATAATATGTATTTGCTAAAAAATATGGGTTTTTTTTTTGTTAGAAAATATTCTTTCCATTTTTTGTGAAATATATTCGTCATATGTTTTAGGATGTTTAGGATATGAAATATAGGTATTTTTATTGTTCATCACAATTTTTATGTTTATTATGGAAGAATTCTTTATTGTCGTGAAATACAATTTTTGTTGGGTGTTATGGAGTTGGCCTTTTTCTATTTATATTATATTTGATCTACATATTTTTATAAAGGTTTGGTAATGATCATATAGAAATACTACAAAAGATATAGAAAGAGATATGAAAAGTAAACATTAAAAAACTATGGAATATAGATGAAGTAGTGAAATAAGGGAGGGAAATGGATTGTTTAGAGCCATGTATTTTTCAACTTGTGTAGGACTAAGTGCATAGAAGTAGTTATAGAAAGAGAAACATAGAATTCTATGGAAGATAACAAAGGATCTAGTGGTGGAGCACAATGAAGAGCTTCATATGAAAGAAACTTTTGAGAAAATAGAAAAAGGATCATATGCATAATGGAAGAGATAATCTACCATATATGAAAGAGGGATTTTGAGGCGACAACTAGTATTGAGCTAAAATGGGGGTGGAAGATAATAGAATATGATATGTTGATTATATAATTTAAAATAACTAGTATTTGCTACAATGTTTTTAAGTTGGTTGAACAATGGAATTCTTGAACTTTTCCTATAGAATAATGTGGTGTGGAAGAGTTAATTGGGTTGTATATGATTGGAAATATTGGTTATGTTTCAACTATAAACATTTTTAGGTTAATGTGTAAAAATTAAGGTTTTTTTGTTTAGCTACGGACAACATGTTTTTAGCAATAAAGATTTATTTTGTTGTGGAATTCTTATTTGCCTTGTCTTTCTAGGGTTGAGAATTTTTTTATGTAATCTTAAATATGAATATGGGTAATTTTATTGTCGTTGTGGTAATACCAATATTGTAAAGAATATCTTCATGATGTTGTTGTGACTAACATGGCCTATTCCATTTTGATAAAAAAATGGAGACCACCTGAAGACCAAAAAGAACTCTAAATGTTTTCAAAACTCAAAATTTTGTTTTAGGGTAATTTAATATGTGGCCAAAATATTTGGATGAACATTTTAGTTTAAATATATCTTAAAATTGAGATCAAATTATGTTTTACTCTCATATATTAAAAGTCCTAAACAATTATTTGAATCTATATTTAATTATTTATTTATGTCAACAAGTACACTTTCTCTTTTTCTAACCACCCATTATGTGTGTTCGAATATGGAAGGCTAAAAAGATTTGGATTTTTTTAAAGTCAAAACAAGTGTAATATGTGCAAATAACATCCACAAACAAGGTTATATATTACAATAAAACCTTTAAATGTAATCACATCATCAAGCTCTATTGAAATGTTAAGACACAACTTCATTGATTATACATATTTGTTCAAATATTAGTGTATCAATGTTTTATTCAAGGTACATAGAGTTCAAAAATGCCTAACATTAGATGGGACCTATGATTTAATACAACTTCCAAAAATTAATATGTTAAATGCATGTGAAGAATATAGTTAAAAATTTAAAAACCATAAATCCTTCCCCTATTTCTAGTTTACGAACCAACAACGTATAGATTCAATCAAGATTTTTAAGGAGATGAAAATAAAGCCAATGTGTTTGGGCATCAGGCGAGCTTATAATACTAAGCATTGGTCAAGTGTATAAGATATGCATAGACATTGATTAAACCCATGTGTCAATCATTGAAATATTTTGGTTATAATAACATGATGAATGATGAATGTTCATAGCAATCAGATGGAGGATATGAAAAATCTCACAATGTTACTTCACAACTAATACATACTAGTTATGTAAGGATTATCAGGATTTAGACATCACCAAGACATTCTTGAGAGTATTAATCTACTATTAGTGATAGAACTTCACCCAAAGAGTGGAATATGAAATATTTGCTTTCCGCTTCGCAACTATTTTGAAATGGGACATGTGGTTGAGGATTTTGGTCGCACCAAGAAAAAAAAGGGAAACTCATGATTGGTGGGTGGATTCCCTACCCTCTCACTTTACCATTAATCGCTCTTCTAATCATATTCCCGATTTAGTCCCCGATTCTAGATTGAGCCTCTCACGAGTTACCTCTCCTTATAGTGAAAAATGCGTCGGCTTCCTCATATCGAATCAAAGAATCATATTCCCCGTGCCATTAATGAGACTTTATTGGAGAAGATATCACCTTATTCTTCTGATAGGTCTCCTCTTTGACCTATCTCCTCATTAAATGTACTCCTCTTGTGAGAATCGGATCGAGCTTAATAAAGAGGAGTGGATGTTGGTATGAGAATATGAAAAAAGAGTATCTTCCAAACTACATTAACCTCATTCTCTTTGGCACTCATAACACATTCTTTGGTTGTTGGTTGAATGTATTTTTGTTTTTGGTGCTGCCCTAGGAGTGTGCTTATGTTGTGTGCCTAAGTAGCTTCTCAAGTTTTGTTTGTTTTGTTTTTGATTTTGGTATTTGGGCTTCAATACTTTTTGGTCATGGATAGGGTCCTATCCAAAAATAGTTATCCTTAAAAAGAAGATGACAAATGTACATTAATAAAGAAAGAAAATATTGATGTATATAAGAGAGACAAGCCATAAAAGAGAGAAAACAAAAACACTTGGAGATATATAAGTGATACAAACCATAAAAGGTCAAAAGTAAAAACACATGGAAGTGTAAAGAGGAAGTCAAATTAAGGAGTAACATGTGTCCAAGATAAAAGTAATGTTTAATAAATACATGGTTTAATAATCGATCATGAAGTTAAAACCAAATTCATATAAAGATAAATCTAATAAATCTAAGTCATATTAAGGACTATTTTAAGGTTTCCAAGTGACCAATTGGCAAAGACAAAAATAGAAGTCAAGAGATCTTAGGAAAACAAACAAGTGGTTAATAGAGTTAAAATTGAGCTATTTTTGGGGACTACTTAATGGAAAAAGTGTACAAGAGATAAAATGAGTCATTTTTATCTCGATTAAGGTTATTGGAACCTCAAATTTGACATTCGTATAGTCCAAAGTAGAGATAAATAATTTTTTTAATTTTAATTGGCATCCTAGTATGAGTGCCAAAATATTTACCTACATTTTAAATATGGTTTCATTAGAAAAGATTGGTCCATTTTAAGATTAAATTAGAGTAACATGGGATCTTGTGCTTACTTTGATATTTAAATTAAATATTTAATTAAATTTTTTTCTTGTTATTTTAGGATTAAATTAGCTATTTTTGGAGTTAAAAACAGAAAGAGAGCATGGAGAAAACTCGTTGCTTTGTAAATTTATGAAATTTCATTGTAAAAATTATTTAGAGATGAATTCAATATATAGAGAAAATTTGGAGCTTCTAATTGGTTTTATGAGTTGTAAATTATTTCGTAATTATCAATTCATGTCTTCAGACCTAGATAATATTCTCTTTTGCTTAATTAAATATAGTTTACACTTTTAAAATCAATTAAATTTGCAAGCTAATACATTTTGTTATGCATGTATTATATCATTAGTGAATCTTTCTAACTCTTAATTTTGTATATGTGCTATGAAATATTTGAAAATTTGATTATTTTGGGTATTCCAAAGTGTTAATTACTTTTTTGCTATTTGTAATTTGATTCACTTGAATATAAGTTAAGTTGATCAACCTTTGATGTACGCTTTGTAAATGAATTTTTGTTATTCTCTTTGGTGATTTAGAGTTGCGATTCCTTTTATGTGTTGGTTCCTTTGGCTGATTTCAAGTGAGTTTTGAAAGAACAAAGTCAAGAATATTTCTAGTTTACCTTAATTCATGGATGTTTGATTGAGATAGAAGGTGTTTATAATATTTATAAGTTAAAATGTAGTTTAGTATCATTTTCTACCATACCATTCTCTACATTTTGAATTTTTATAATGAAGTCCCAAATCATTTAGACAATTCTAAATATCAATATGTTGAAACCAAATGTAATTCATGATTTTTGTTGGTGAAAAATTTTGTTGATAAGGAAAATTAGGTGTCTCCACCAACATTCATAGGGCTACACCCCTCTTCACCGAATTGTACGATTCCCATTATTGAATGTAAATGAATCCTAATCTTATTTAAATGTTGTTAGTGGAAAAATTGGCTAGGGATCACACATGGATACTCCACTGAACCTATGGAAAATTTCTTATATAGGGTACAAGGGAGGATATTACACCGATGAAGGGGGAATGAGATAAATTTGGAAAGGAAGATTAGTATCATGAGTAGGAAAATTTCATAGATCACACCCACTTACCGGAATAGTTTAACATTCAATATAGAGGAAACCAAAATGAATCTATTTAGTGAGATGGACAATCCCAAACACGATGATCTCGATCCATCTACCGAAGATACAAATCCCTTGCATCACTATGCTTGCAAAGTGCATAAAAGAGAGAAGTGGAAGAAACACAAGATTCTTATAAAAACTATGCTTATTATGTCAATGATGAGAGGAAACCATGAATACAAAGTTGGAAACATTCATACATCTTGGAAAGCAGAAATTATATTCCTTGATTGATATTTACACAAGTTGTAGAAAATAAGGGAAAAGAAAAGAAATTGGAAGAGTCCAACAAACAAAATTCACTATTGCTACAAAGAAAAAAAAAATTCAAGATCTTCCTAAATGTAGAATTTATCCCCATTTATAGAAATATGAATTGTTTCTTTTCCTACCCTCACATGACTCTTCATTGTCTCATTGAAATCGTAACTTTTCACCTTCCTAGAAAGTAAGAGATAAATTCCTTTTTATAAATTAAAGGGTCTTTTACCATGTTTCTTTATAAAGTAACTTAATTGAATGATAAAAAAATGGTTAAGCCCAATGAAGAATTAGAAAGGGGATAAAAAAGATGAGAAAGAAGAAATGCTCTTAAGGATTGATGAAGACATGTCGTGAAAAAGTTGAAGACAAAAATATTTCCTCCTTATAACCTCTATAACATTGCTACATTGATGCAAAGGTCCAATGAATTTCACGTTAAAAAAATTCCCTAGTGATGATTATCACATGTTACCTTCTTTTACATGATGCACAAACATCCCGAACAATGAAGAAATTGTTTAGAAGCATTGTTTCAAGATCTCCCAATGTGATCTCGGGATGAACACGAGATATTCTCACAATGATCCTCCTTGATATTTAATTTACAAACCTCATTATATTATTGATTGCTCTTTGACCAACTCATTTTGAAAACCCATCTCCTAAGTGATCAAGATGGATCCATTTGTTGTGCCTCACGATGCACTTATTACTTCTCAACATAATTAAAGTCGGATGATGTCAAAGATGAATATGACATTTTAAATTATCTTTTTAATCCATGAAATCATATTAGGATCCCGTGAAGAGTCCAAAAGCATAAAGATAAGTGAATGCAAAACCCTCAAAGCAAATTTCTATGGTCAAAACTTAAACTTGATAGTTTTAGACCCTAGCATCCATGAGTTGCTATTTTGGGTGGGGTTTCCTTTTTGTCAAGAATGCAAGGTCCTTTTCATGTTTAGATAATATTTAGAGATGTTTCATTTCTATTTTGTTGAACTTTATATTTTTAGAAAATTTCATTCTTATTTTTTTTTTTACTTTTTCTTTCTTTTTTTTGACTTGTTTACCCTAATTTTGCATTTCGCTTAATATCATTGTTTTAGTCTCCTTGAGGATTTTTCCATTTAAGGAATTTTACTGAAAATACAAAGTGCAAACTAGTGACACTTAATATTTTTGGAAGATTATATTTCATTCAAGTTTTTGAAAAATTATGTTTTCATTTTGGGTTTTTTTCTTGAGTCTTCGTTCATAACTTCAAGTCAAACCACCTTCCTGGATCAATGAAAATGGCGGAAGAACAACTTAGGAAAAAATATTCAAAGGAACTCCTAAAACATATGAGGAATATTTTAAAATTGAATTTTTCTTAGCATCAAATTTCCTGGGAGAGGAATAGATGCTCCAAATTTCGTTTGATTTCTCTTTCTTGTTTACAAGTTATGAGTAATTCTTTAATTTTGTCGACGGGGTCTATGGCGAGAAATGACGTGGTTTTGTCTCAAAAGAGAGGTTTATTGCATTAAAAAAATTGGGGAGGAGTGAAATAGGATGAGAATAGAAATGGAAAAGTGATGGAGGTGGAAGGAATGGACGAAGGAAGAAAAATTTAGTAGTGGAGTTTTCCTGTGCATGCCTCACGGTAGAAGTGCAAGGACCAAAATTAGCACTTAATTGAAAGAAGTTATATCAATGAGGGAAGGAACACACTTTATTTTCACAATTTTCCAAAAAAATGGGATAGTTAGTGAATAAAATTATTCCCCTTTCCTATTGGACCAGGTGGTGTTTAGGATAGGAGGGAGCTGAGGGCTCAAAATTAGTGCATGGGGGCTAAACCAGATTAGTTAGGGTCGACGGAGGTCATATGAGGGTCCAGTTCCTAAAATGATGGTTGATGCAATTTTTTCCCAAATTTCTCAAAAAAATTTGATGGTTGGTGTAAAAAAGTGTGCCACCTTCTAATTGGTCCATTTTTAACTAAAAAAGACTAACTCCTTTACCTTGTGAAATAACTTGTCGAGGCATAACTTGAGCTCCCAAACGTATTTTCACATGCTTGCTTATATAAAATTGCATGGAAAAATCATTTCTAACATAATTTAATGGTCTCATGTATTGATTCTTCCTGCACTCCCATAAAAATAGGTTTTTCTTCAAGCTCAAAGATTTTGAATGTTAAAAATAGATTGTGGATAGAACCTCATGAGTTTTATGAAAAAGTGAGACTACCAACATCAAGAGATTTGAATTATATTTTAAAATATATATTTCTTATATATTAACTCTTTACAAATATCCAATAATCTCATCCTGAAGCTCATGAGATGTTTTTGTATTGTGCGCTACTTCACCCTCCAGACCCACTTTTTAGAAACTTCTCCAAAACCTCTTAAACTTCACATATGCTTCCAAAACAAATTCCACAACATTATTATCTCTTTGATACACCTCCAAGAGGATTTTTTATCTTATAAGCACAATGGAATAATGGGGGTGAATCACCCTTATAAAACCTTTAAATTTCAATTTCAAACTTACACATACAACTACTCATAAACATTAAACCATTCATTAATGTGTGCATACATCAAAAAATCACAAGTGCAAAAATCCTTTAAAATATCATCAACACAAGACACAAGATATAAGTGAGAAACCCTCGAGGGAAGAAAAACCACTAAAACAAAATCTTATATTGCTATGTTTTAAGATTTATTTAGGCACAAACCCTACAAGGAGCACCATTCCCTAGTTTAGTAGAGCACCAACCCTACAATGAGAACTAACCCGTAATTTTAGGAAGCAAAAAAATCCACAAGGAGGATATAACCCCCAAAGATGATCTATCTCCCACTTAACCACCTTAGTATTTAAATTTTTTTCCTTCCACAACTGATTGAGATTTAATATACATCCGACACTTCTTCAATCAAACCCTAGGTGACCAATTTTTACAAAACAAACTCTTCAATCACTTCAAAACCACCAAACCCTTGCACACATGTTCTTTGATTTGTATTCACCTGCAACACACTATATTAATGCTCTATTTATTATTCAACACCTGTAATCAACTCTCACCTAGGTCACTCACCTTTGACACACTTCCCTAGCTCCAAAAAGCACCCAAAAACATGCTTTTATATGCTTCTATTTACTTAAAACATAAGAAAATCATTTTTAATCCTTTGGTAAGAACCACAAATCAAGGAAACATTTTAAATTTAAACTAAAAAATCACATGTTACCCAATTAGGTGGTGTTAACTAAAACCCTCATTATAAGTGCCAAAAATGACTCAAAACCCCATTGACACAAAGATAAAAATACCCTTACATCAAAATTAGACTTATTCATGACATAACCATTTAAATATGGTTCAAATATAAATTTACATCTATATATGGTCATAAATTTCATCAACAAGTCAAATTATATCATTTAATGGGCCCGATTCACTTTGTGATTCTCAAAATAGTTGTTTCCTACACCATTCAAAGCACCATGAAAGCTTCATAATGTCAAAAAAACACTTCAAAATGAGAAATACATGCCATGTAACCACTTTATGGAAATGGAAAAACTTTAGAACACTTGTAAGTAATTTATAATCCTTTAATGAACCTTATGCGCAAGGCACAACTACTTTTGTGTTCACTAGACCAAGCTTTGCCAAAAATATGTTTCAAAGGTTAGCACATAAAAATATTTAAAATACAAAAAGAACCTAAAATGGATTAATATTATGAAAATTTCATCCCTCTTCACATTCCAGGTGATAGAAAGCATCACTCAATCCATCTCATACTTCAAACAACTCCAAACATACACCAAAACATATTCTATCCTACGCTCCCAAAATCATCTTGTCCAAAGAATGAACTAGACACCCTACCAAAGGACACATCATGAGAAAATCCTCATATCAATGGAAATATTTAAAATCATATTTCCATCAAAACTTGAATCATCTTCAAACTCTTCATGTATCTTATGTTATGCCCATTTCTATCAACATTGTTATTTGACACACCAAACCGCTCTTTGACTAGTTAACCTATATGGACCTAAAATTACCTTGAACTTACATGAAAATATTCTTAAACCTCCATGGACACCAATATCATATCCTATAAATCATGCACCATCAATTTTACATGCTACTAATATGGACAACCTTGTCCCAAAACATTTTTCTGCAGAAACTAACCTATTTGAGCTAGGCCTACTCATCACTGTGACCTAATCCATACATTTATGGAAAGATAAGATAGTAATATACAATACCCATTCATAAATTTTGATTAAAAAATCAAAATACTATCACTATACCTTTCTTTCTACAAACTTCTCCTAGCTAGGGTTTAACTAGGGTTTTAGACCACTTTATTCATTCATAAATACCTAATGATCAACTCGACTTCGATTATTTTTGTGAAACCTTACAAAGTTCATAACAGAATCATCCTTAAAATCTACAAGGTTCAATACAAAAAAAAATCACAACGAGCATCCGAATTTCATCTTCAAATGGAATTTCACTTGTTTTTGACCCTATCTCACATAAACTGTCATATCTTGCAAAATGCACATCGTGGAAACCTTAAAATATTATCAAAGAACTATGAAACATCCCTATAACTTCTCCAATCACTAGATTTTCAAATACATGCCTAAATATCTCAATTCCTTTAGAGTTACCTATGTTTGCATTTGTGTTCCTTAACCTTTCTTGACTATGCATCATGATGACTAGGCATATTTTCAGCTTTACCATCCATAATATTACTCACTATACCACATTTGATACTAAAGGCCCTAAACATAATTTTTAGTGTAATTTCAACCAACTTTGATGCTCACCTAATCTTCACCCAACTCATCACACAACAAACTAGCACCCCCCTTAGCTTAAGAGTACTATCTCTAATTGATAATCACATAAACATGCATCTTACCTTGATAACTTGAATATAAGACATGTTTGATACTTTTTCAAGGTTACAAACCTTTTTATCAATCTTAAAATCATATTTAACTTTCAAATGTCAACTTTTAACATTGATGTCCGTAGAACTTGTGAAACATACCTGATATATCTTGAGACACATCAATACACCTTATAAAATTTTATACAATCACTCCCCTATCATAAACACACTTGAAAAAATTTAGATGTCACTTTAATAACAAGAATGTGCTTTCATTTACATTCTTTATTCTTGTAATTCAAGCCTTCATTACATATTTTGATACTTGATTTTCATTTTACAACTATTAACCTACCTCGACCCCTTTGTTTCAAGTTATAATCATCCATGATAATATAGTTACCTTCAAAAATTAGTCCTTCACACTATTGATATACCTTTTGGGATTCAAATATACATAGAACTAGTGCTTTTCTAGATGACTCATTAATAACTCTATTCCTTTATCATTTCAGCTACTATCACAAGACTCTTGAATGTTTTTGAGCACATCTCTAAGAAGCATCATACCAACTTAAGCTCATTGTATGCCTTCTTGTTGTAGCTTATAATCCTTTACTTCCGAGTCAAGTATAACAAGATTTAAAATCACCTCTTTTCTTTGTATAGCCACATCTTTTAGATTTAAAAATCATCAAAACATAAGTATATCTACCTCTATACCTATAGGAATCACATTTATTAGATTCATATACTTATGGCTAGTCTTTCATCTTTTTAAAGTAACACCACACTCTTCCTCTACCATATTAACTATCATCACGAGTCATTTTTCACCTTGCTAGGCCTTTATCATGTTTGATCACCAGAGAAACTAATTTCAGTTCTTTGTACCATGCCAAATATGAATCTCTAGTCTTCACAAACTTGTAGCTTTACTTTAATGTCTTAGTTACCCACTATAACTATTGTAGATTCCTTTTGCACTTTATTTGGCCTCATTCATAAGCTATTGAGAATTTGATCTCATTAAGAAATCATGAATAGTCACAAAGCTTTCTACGTCTAAACCCTTGCAGGTTTAGTCCATTGTCTTTAGCACTTAGTATTAGACATTTCTCAATCGCTTTGAGACTCTTCTATAGTTCTTATTGCAACATTTTAGGTGTTTATCTATATTATCTTCATAACACAATGTAAAATGAATTTTCATGACAAGACAATGCACCCTATGTAACCATATAGACCTTTAAAAACACCTTTAGTTCTTGATTTTATTTATCTCTTCCCTTTAAGAAATTAGAATATATTTTTATATATTTCTCAAACCATATAGATGAGCCTAGATCCATTAACTAATTTATTCATAATTCAAGAAAATAAAATTGCCCTTGAAGTGATCATATAACATTTATTGTCACCATAACACCGCATTTCCCTTCTTACACCTTAAACAAACTTGGATACACTGTAGATGAAATTTTTCACATTTTAAGAAATGATACAGTCTATATTTGACTTAAAAAAGCTGCAAGATATTGCAATAGATATTTTGGGATCTCTTTGTCATACACAGTGCATTCTTGTCACTTCTCAGCTTTAGGTCACTAATGCGTAATCACAAAAAAATCGTAGTCACCTGTAGGATGCATTTAAAACCCTTAAGTATACTATCTCTATCATATTATCACATATGATTGATAAATTTTCAAGTCATGAGAGCATCCTTATCTAAGAATTTTCAACCTCTAATCTTCTTGAGAAACCGATAGCTTTCCAATCCTGTCATAAAAGGACCTTGAGACCTTGGTACCAATAGAAACAACAATATAGCATGAAACATATATATGTATCTTAGTACTTTCTCATTATCGCTTATCAAATGCCTTGACACGCTTTTAATTAGTGGCATATTTTCTAATTTTCATATGAAAAAGATTTTGAAAAAATGACTTTACAGTTAGATGACACATTCTTAGACAACTTATCATTTATGAAGAGACACTCACAAATTTCCACCATGATGATAACAATTCTTAAGATTCTCCTAGATAGAGATATCATACGCTTGAGAATTATACATTTGAACATAATCGTTATGACTCAATGACACATTATAAACACTCAAACATATGGACTCAAGCCCCAAAGGTATTGGCATGATCTCAGACTCACAGACATCATGACACCATCATCTTAATTCATATTTTGATGACTCAAATTCCTCCTAAAAAACATAAGTATGGATTGAGAATAATTCAACAAAAACATCACTAAGCACATGATAGACTCAATTTAAAATACATTTTTACAGACCTTATTGTAGACACCAAAATTGGGTCACACTCCCCTTGGTCCTCTTTGGAATAACTAACTTAAACACACTCACATAACATTAGCCCCTTTCACTCCATATTAATATTAATTTAACTATTCACAATTAAATCAATAATCACCCTCACTCCATTTATTAATTTAAATACTTTAATTAAATGGATTCACACTTCACCTTACCACCTCACCTACACACCTCTCCATAGACCTATTCATAACATGTTTCCATAACTAACTAAAACTTATCCCTACTTACCTTAATGAACTATGACTTTTCCCTACTTACCTTAATGAACTAAAACTTATCCCTACTTACCTTAATGAACTAAGACTTAGTATAACCCTAAAAGCATATGCCTTTTCTCCTCCTAACCACATTCCCGCTAACTAAAATGGAAAATTCCATTTTGATCGCAAAGATAGATAGAGATGGCCTAAAAGATTACCTAACTCTAGCATTTTTAGTAAACCTAGGATTTCCCACCTTAACCGACGCCGGTCACTCGAACTATCATTGCTTACCATATAACCATTTTGGTGACCTTGTTTGGAGGTTGGCCACATTCTTGATTTTTGAATAAAGGAGATCTTCATGCAAACATGAACCAGATCCATTTCACACATCCAACTAGCCATAGTCAACACTAAGACCGATCGAAGGCATTTTTGCATTCACAAAAACATCCTAAGAAGCACTATAGTAACACTCGAGCACCATTCCATAGATACACCATCACCAAAGATCTCCAACCTCCGTCCACCACTACAAGCATTTAGAATACATCTAAACTCCAAGTAAGTTGGGTTCTCCTCTATTATTGGTAGTTGTATTACTTATTTTCTTTCATCTATTGATTTTTCTTACTTAGACCTATCCCTCAACACCTCTCTATCAACCACCGTATCACACCCCACCTACACTACACAAAAGCCTATCCCAAAGATATCTCCCCCTGTGAACCTTACAAACACCATCCAAAATCTCTGTGCAATCATAGAGAGGACCCAAAATTTTCCACAACACCTTCCAATTCCCCACATTCATCGACACTGGTTAATCGTAATTGTGGTCAATCATCCTACACCGACATCGCCTACTTAATCTATATCAGTCACTTTGTGATATCAACATAACCTAACAACTCAACCCTTAGCCTATCCTAAACCTCACTCAAAATATTACCACACCTATTTTAGACTTATCACCTCACCCTCCCCACAGAGACCTTTCCAACTCTCTATTTCAAGACATAAGAGAGCCCAAACATCCTCCACCTAACTCCCGACACTTTTCATAGTTATCGACATTAGTCACCATAAACCGGTATCAGTCCTACCTAAACCAACATCGGTCACCCTAACTGGTGTTGGTCTCTATGTTTGATAATACTGTTCTAGACCAGCAACATAAGTATCACACCCAAAACAATCTAAAATCTCACCCAACCTTACCAAGACCCTATCTGACTGTAGACCACCTACCTACTATCTCGCAACCTAATCCAAAACATTTCACTGGCATAGTATTTCAATATTTAATCGGATTGACAATGATAGTAATCTTAGGCACCCAAATCTGAATGCTAACACTAGGTTATTTTATTTACATGGTCAAGTTATTTTATATTGATTTATAAATAGTGGATTGATAGTCTTATAGGAATTATCATACTTCCAGGATCTAACATACACTAGCCATTCTACTAGCATATACTATTTAACTCTCTTTTTGTGGTCTTGTTTTGTATTTCAGGTAGTTCCTCCTAGCCAAAAGGAAGCTCCCACAGTTAGCATTGGATCAAGAATTCAGAACATGCAATAACCTTCAAACTGACCATCGCAATAGGTATTCCTCCTTGGCCCACACCCTTATCTATTTTGTCCAAAAATTAAATAAAATGGAAAAACATTCTCGCACACCTGGTGGGACCCATCCAAGGTTCCTTGCATTTTATTCATTCTTAAGTAAAAGTTGTGTGTTTTTTCCTTCTAAAATCTTGCACATTAATTTTCCTCTCTATAATCTCCCTCTCTTTCTATTGTAAAAAAATAATGTTTTTGGTGCTATAAAAATAATACTTATTTTCTTTCATTAGTATTGCATTAGTGAAAGAGCATTCCTCTTCCTATTCATTACTTGTTACATCAAATATCACACTTTGATTTGGGCTTAAAACATTTACATAGCATTCTGATTCACTACATCTTAGCTCACATTAAAATGAGGGCAACCTATATGTTGGAAGTCATGCCCAACTGATGGTTGACATAACTTAATCGTAGAAAAGCACATTCTTTATTCTCTCTCTTTTCCAAACTACAAAAATTGAAATATATACATCTTCTTAAACAACATCCCACCTAGAAGAAGATGTCAACAATCACATGATCAGAGGATTGATATTGGGCACCCAGCTAGTTATCTTTGTCTAGTCATCACCTCGAGAGATGCCTCGCCCCCACCATAACATAACCCAAAACCTCACCTTTAGAATTTTCTTCTTTGTAGGAAGCCTTCCCAACCATTTTTTCTCTAAATTCATGATTCCTTCTATTAAATAGCATAAGCTAGACACACTAAATTCACTTGTTGGATTACGTATGTTTCTTAGCTTTGTGCTTGACTTGCATTTTGAGGTGTGAGGATACGATTCTTCATTTTTATTTTTTCTTTCACACTTTGCCATCACAGTTGGAGTATTATGACTTTCTTAGAGTGTGTCAGGACCTCATCTTAACATCTCCAAACTTTTGGTTGATTATTCATCTAATCTAAATTCATAAAAATTCATTTTTCCTCATTCTTTAGATTTCACAAGAATCGCATCACCAATGACCACCTTTACTTTACATATGACTGCCATTAGTTTACCTAACCTGTCAGTTTTCCTTATTCTTTTGGTTAATTTACCCAAAAGACACTTATCTCATCTTCTCTTCTATTTAGATTCTCTGTGTATCATTATACTCTATGTACTCTGATAACAGTCATCAACTACACCTTTCCTATTTGGCCATCGGTTTCCCTCATTTTTTGAAACTATCATTTTCTCATAGTAACCGGTATCGGTTCCTGTAACCGACATCGGTCACCCCTTAACCGTCATCATTCGGGCTTGAATGGCGTTAGTCATTATGTTTGGAATTTAATAAAAAAATTGGTAACTTTCCCTCTCGTAATTTGTTTTTTCCAATCTCTTGTTGTTCCTATGTCATTTACAGAGCACAATTCACACGATATATGTTGATTGACATGGTGTTGAATCACACCAAAATAATGCCCTCGTATTTCATGACAAGCCATCATCCACTCCCACCGATTCCACCATTTCCGTCTATTATGTCACTATGGATCTAACTCATCATATCCCCATCACTATCGGTGACGAGGAGTTCACTAAACTCCTCGACTAGAACCCCGCCGCTCTTCGATACTACCTTAAACATTCTTCCACTATGGGATTCCTCAGGAAAGTTAATATATGGCATGACCATATCTATCCCTCCTGCTCTAGCCCCCACTTCTGCATCAACTAGCACTAGTTCGGCACTATCGTCATACACTTTATCACCTGTGGTGTCTCAGATAAATCCCACAGCCACTATAACTATAACATCTATGTCATCGATCACACCCACGACATCGATTGTCCCTCTAACAACCACTATGAGTATAGATTCATCTACACCCACCACTTCATATATACCCATATCATGGTAACCACCTCAAGTGTTGGCAACTTATACCCCTTTCTAAAACCCCATCCTTTTTATTCCACATTTCTTACCACAAATCACCACTAGATTTATTACAACTACCCCACCCACTTACACATACTACCACTAACTCCTGACCTCATCTATCACTTATGCTAGCTATGTTCCACCTACATCTATTCCTCTTGCGTAGTTCTCATACTCAAATGACACCATACACTAGTACACCACCACCTCATACCTTCAACATCAACCCCCTTTTTTAGGGGGCACCCATTCAACCCAACCTACTAATGACCTCATTAAAATGATGATGGAGAAGATGCAAACCTTAGAAGTATCTATTTCTAGCTCCCATAATTCTTTAACATATGATGAAATCTATAATGAGCCTATCCATCCATCTATTCCCATCCAAAGTGCATTTGGAAATGCCTAAATTCAATCACTTCAATAGTAAAGAAGACCCACGAAACACTTGTGGTTGTTCAAAATGGGTGTTACCAAATGGTCCTCAATGATGCTTTGCTCCTACAAACTTTCCCAATGTCCTTGATAAGACCAACATTGGATTGGTATAGTGGACTACCTTGACATTCTATTTATTCCTTTAATCAAGTAGCCCAAGCTTTCCTAGATCATTTTTCAATCAATGTTACCAAGAAAGTCACCATGACTGATCTCTATTCAACTCGAAAGTATGAAGACAAATCTATCATAGATTTCGTTGCCCTCTGGTAGAGTCTTATTAACCAATTGACGTTCCAACTACCTCAGACTGAACTTATTGAGTTATTCACTAGAGCTTGTGCCAAGACACATCTCACCAAATCTATAAGTACAAACCTTCCGAACCTTTGATGAAGCATTCACCATGGCCGAAAAACTAAAAATTTGTGTTATTGAAGAAAATAAAATCCAACTACGGAACAAGAACACCCCATTCAAATAAAATGATTCTTCTTCATCTTCAAAACCTCAAAATAACTATTAAAATCCCAAAGGATTTTCCAACGTAGTAGTCCTCAGGAGGGTCCACCTCATCCTCCTAATCCAACCTTCTTCCAATCTTTCTCATGTCCAGGCCTTTCAGCTCCGGTGGGAGTAGCGGAAGTACACTTCGATCGGAGAGCCCTATTCTTCAATCTTGGAAAAACTTCTTAAAGATGGAACCATTACACTTCCTCCCTTAAAACCTAATATAGGTTTCAGTCCCACACGTCCTATGGCCACATTGTATAAATAACATGATTACTATTATTATCATCACGTTAAAGGACATAGTGATGGTAATTGCACAACATTTAAAACATTTTTCAAGAGAAGATAGGAAATGGAGACCTTTTCATAGACAACCCGAATCGCGCTAGAAAATAATAATTTACACATCTTCAAAAATCCATTCCCTAATCATAAACCATCATCTAATAAAAATAGTGAACCTTCATCTAATGACAATAATGTCCATGAAGTTCACGTAATTTTTGATATCATGTCAATTGTTCCTCAAAACCTATCTACTTCATCTATTGAGTAAATCTTGACATGAGCTCCTCCACCCATAGAGGAACATATCTCTTCTACTAATCCACCCACAAAATATTCCCCGTCATCTTCCCTTGCTCTCACAGAGGAACCCACACTTTCTACCGATGTCACGTCATCGTCTGCTTCCCAGCCTTTTGAACCATCAACACTTGTTATTCTCCCATCCACAAGAGAATCATCATTGCCATCTCCTCAACCAAGAGAGAAGTCTAGCTCACCAAACCTATTATCTCTCCTACCCATGGGATATTCTTTAGACATGTAACTACCTGTTGGGGATAGTTTTCCCCTAGCATCCTAGGACCCTATTGACATGATCTTAGCTCTTTTACCTACAAAATCCGAGGATATCAAATTCCTTGTCTCACAAACATATTTTATAGGGATTTCCACCCAACCCATTCCATCCTCTTCTTCAGCAGTCTCATTTTCATGGACGGTCGATTGTTTCGATTATGTTGATCATTCCATACTCTGGGGACGCTTCTTCGGCTCCTATTTCGACCTAAATGGAAATGTTTCCTAAAGATACTTCCACAATATACCCAATGGTATTTTCAAACCAAAACTACACCGACCATGCTAATTGAAACAACTTCCTTCATCATCCCAACCTCCATCCAAACTTCTACCCATAACTATAACTATTCCTAAACCTAAAAACTACATGTTCTCCAAAATAAGCTCATGCTTATTTTTGGTTAATCGAACCCATTTTCCCTCCTTAAGTTCTTCAATCCAATTTTTAGATATTCTAAGCACTTAAAATTTCCTAAAAACATCTTCATTAGGTGGGAAATTTCTTCCCCTTTCCAAAGATATAAAGAAGTCCTTCTAACTCCTCATATTTTGCAAGTTATGAGTGACGGGCCTTGGAAGGTATTTTTGCCCAAAAGTGGGCCGATGGGAGTTTTTAAGGATTTTTGCCAATGCAGAGAGGTAGACCAAAGGTGGGAGATTTTGTGAATTTTTTCCCAAATGGAAAATTTAGGCCGATAGACCCGCCCAAAGAGGGAAATTTTCCCAAGTAAAAAGGCGGGTTGGCGGGTTTCATGGGGAGTTTTGGAACTTTTGTGCTTTTGCAAATAGGGCACAAAGTGAATTTTTGGCCCGCAAGCCCGTGATAGGATCTTAAGGCCAAAATGAAGAAAAATGCCTAAGGCCCACAAAAGGACACGTGGCCATGTTGAAAATTCAAAGTGGGCCGGAGGGTCGTCAAAGGTGATTTGAACTTTTGCCCCGTGAAGGCGTAAAGTGAAAAAATGAGCCACGCCTCCATTGATGCCCAAAGAGCCACATGTCAAGCCTCAATTTCATGTTGGCCAGTGGACCTTGGAGTGAATTTTCACCTAAAATGTAAAATGTGGACCGTTGGGCCCAAAAATGTTTTTTTTGCCAAAAGTAAAGTTCGGGCTATGAGGAAAATTTTCATTTTGCATTTTTGGTGCCAAAGAGCACAAAGTGAGTTTCAGCCCAAAACCCGTTCTACTCACTGATTTTTACCATTTTTGTATGGACTAGACTAAAACATTCAAATGAACATATCTTTCAACCCAGAGGCCAATATTAAAAAAATTGGCACCGTTGGAAATGTCTCAACCTCACTTATGCCATGAAAACCTAAAAATTTAATTACAAATAGGTTTGGTGGGTGGAAAATTGGGAACAATCTTCACATCATTAATATGTAATCTAATTGTCCCCAACAACTAGATCAGATTTGATTTGGTCTATCGCTCTCCCTCCTTCAACATGCCGAGAAGACACAAAGCGGCGCACATGACAGATTTGGTGTGGATTTGAAGAGGCATTGATGGCCAATAGCTGAGCTTCAAATTCATTTTCCCACCTCTCTCTCCTTCTTCTCTTTGTGTTGAATCTATAAAAGATGGGGTGGGGCTATTGAAAGGGTTAGACATTTTCCCACCTCTCTCTCTTCTTCTTATATCGAATTTGGAACAAAACCTAATATAATATGTCTTCTTTTCCATCGCAATGTGATTTCAATAATATATGTCTTTCGGTGATTTCCCACTTTCATTTATTCATTGTTGTCTTTTGATCTTTCATTACATTTTGGTTACTTGTGCATGGTGTTGTATCACATTCTTGTGGTCATTGTTAAGTTACAAAATGGGTGTCTAACATTCCTTTGGTGCATCACCTTATTAGCTTAAGTTTATTTTCTTGCATCTTCCCAACCCTGTCTCCTTAGTAATATAGTGTAGATTTAGAGTAGATCCTTTGCAATTTATTTGTATGCACCTAAATAGAGGAATAGGAACCAGCCTTAATCTGGATATCTCTCTCAACTCGCAAGGTCCCACACTTTGAGAGATGTTCCATGTTGTGCAATCACACAGAGAGTCTCAACTCATCTAGTTCTGTGCACTCGGGGTGCTATGTTTCTACACTAACAATTTTGGCACGCCTGTGGGAAACTAAGGTTAGATCTTCCATCTTTCCAAGGTGTCTCATTACAATAGAAAATCAAAAGCCATTGTATGACCACACTAATAGTTTTGGCACTCTTGGTGGGACCAGAAGTATCTACCTTTATTGTAGCAATATTGATGTGCACTTGTTATAATTGTAGCCTTTAAGAAGATTTGAAATTACACATTTGGCGACTCTAAAAGAATCAAAATTGAAATGGTTTCAACAGTCCAAGTTTGTCAAGTTCATGAGAAGAAAATCAAGGTCAAGAACCAATGAAGAGGGACTATTTTTCTATCTACACTTGTCCCCGAGATAGAAGGGGAAGGGGGAGAAGAACCCAGCGGTCTCCATCTCCACCAAAATAACCTTGTCAATGTCTCCTCCTCGTAGGCCATTCATTCAATAAACAAGGATGCTCAGTGCCGATCGGAATGGCATAACCACCCAGTCCTTATATAAATTTCACTGAAGCATCCCACTCGCTCTAAATGCACAAAATTTAGTCCAAGTGGCAGCATTAAAGAGCATCCCAAATTTAACTCGGAGAGAACCAGACTTCTCCTAGTGACCACATTAAAGACATTACAAATGTCTATGCAATCCATGAGATCATTGAGATGGATATTACAGTCAATTTTTTAGCCTCTTCACTCAAGGGTAAAGCTTCACAATGGTTCAGGAGTATAGCAATAGGCTCTATTCGGACATAGGACCTTCTATACAAAGCTCTTCACGATCAATTTGGAGAGAAGGGAGATAATCTATCCCTATTGGAAACCGACAACAATCAAGAGGGCCCCTAAGGAATAGTTGATAGATTTCAACATAAAATTTCAAAGCACATGGGACAAGATTCCATTAGTTGTAAGGCCCCAAGATGAAGTTTATTTCTTATACTTTCTTAGAGATCTAAATTTTGATATTGCTTTAATGATTCAATCAATGGGAGGCACCACCTCACCTTCAGCCTATATAATTTCCATAAGAGATGAATTTTTTTAATTCAGGCTAACAAACTTGCTCCAAGGCCACCCATGCCTCTATACCCAGAATTAGGAGATCCAAGTACTAGTCAAACACCCACATTAACTCCTATACCTACTCCTAGGAATCAAAGTTCAGATGAAGCCTCCACCTCATCCTCCAACACCTCAAAAGAGCTTCAAGAAGTTATGAAACAACTACAAAACCTAGGGAATGAGTTAGTAACTATCAAAATGTAGAAAGCCCATATTTCTAGGCCATATCAGCCTCAAGCTCAATATCAAGCTATACCCCATATTAACTAAATAGGCCACCAACTCAAGCTACAAATTAGAATCAAAACCAAGGACAACCTCAAGCTGCTAGACCTTTCTGGTCATATGATCCAAACACAACTTCAACATCAAGGGCCCTAGTTCCAACATAAAACAACATGGCACAAGAATATGATTAGTGTTTCCCATGCAATCATCCCCATAACCAATCAATGTGTTTTAATGGTGCACTAAACCTGGCCTTGATGGTAGAGACCATTATTGTCATAAGAGTCTATCCAAGAAGAAAATCAATAAAGCGGATCTCAAGAAGAAACACCTCCAAGTGAGACCATGCTTTTCAATTGGTAGGGTGAAGATTTTTGTGGGTTGAAACACCTTCTCAAAGTGTAGCTACCAATACATGGTCAAAAAGGAATATTGGAGAGGGACATTCACCAAAATCAGGTAATCCTCAACCCTCCATTACTCCATAAGTTATTGGCACTCGAATGCAACTCCCAATATTCAAATTTAGTCCAAGACACCTTCTAGACCCACTCGGACATCCTTTGGTTGTAATGACCCATGTGCAAGGGAAAATTGTACAAGGAAAGGGACAGAAAAGGATAGCTCATTTAACATCATTAAACAAATGAAAAGAAAAATTGGAACATTTCAATGTGGGAGTCACTAGCCATTCCAGGATAGAGATATTTGTTTCATACTACTATGGCCAATTGGTAAAGCTCAAATCACCCCTAACTAGCAAGAGAAAGTGTTTACCACTACAAGTCAAACTGGTGGAAATCATGGAGGACAACAAGGTAAGAATTTGAATCCCCCTCCATTTTATGTTTCATTGATCATTGGGAAAATTGGTACATAATTACATGATTGATTTGGGAGCAATTAGCTCTATAATGCCAAAACAAATAGCCGATCAACTAGGTCTTCAATATGAATTCATCTCAAGGGGTAGTGCAATTGGATGGGACAATAGTGATAATTTTTGGAGTCATCAAAGATTTGAGCCTCACATTGCACGCTTGCCCCAATGTGACTATGTTGCAGAATGTATCACTCATAGACTTGCAACCACATTTTGCATTGTGTCTATCAAGAGACTTCACCGCCAAAATTAGAGGCTATTTGTCTTTTAATTGGTAGCACATTATTTTAGAACAAGGTATAGAGCTAAGGCCATAATCAGAACTGAGCCCATTATAGATTACCATATTGAGTCTTGTGTACATAGTCTTATCAATGCCAATTGTTCATCCTTTGATCGGGAGGACCTCCAAAGCACTTGTGAAGTAGATACCGTGGTGGGGTGTATCCCATACTTGACCCTCGGCGAATGGGTGAACAAGAGGAATGCTTTTACCCATATAAATATAAAGAGATGGAAGAATCTAAGATAGGAGTCTATTGCTTTGCATGACGAGAATCATCCTCTTCCTACATCATCAAGCCAAGTCACAAAGATGACAATGAGATATGGTAGTTATTCTTTGATTTCTCAAGATGTAGACAAGGAGCCGCAGGAGGAGCTATGCTTTTTTCCCCAAGGTATGAAATACTACTCGGTTTTCCATTTCTAATTTTCTTTTTAAAAATATGGCAAAATATTTGGGTTTGGTCCATGGACTACATTGGGCAAGGAAAAGAGGAATCAAGAACTTGCAAGTGTTTGGTGATAGTGAGCTAGTTACTAACTGTGGGTTTGAGGACAAAATGCTACCAAGAACGATTTGCTAAAGAGCTACAAGAACTGGGTATGGGACCTTATTGAGGATTTCAAGAATTTAGTATCAATTCCATCCTAAGGAAGAAGAATGAAGCGAGAGACATTTTTGGCAGCAATTGGGGCAGCCTTTTACATTGTGGGGAGTATCAAGAGTGATAAATCTCAGCCCCATATCAAGTTTTTCATGAGGAAAGATATCCCTGACAACAACATGAGTTGGAATGTCTTTGAAAATGATCAACAAATTGTCAAATTTCTACATGAAGAAGTTGAATTCTCCTCTAGGAACCAAGACAGATTGAGAGTAGCGAGATGGTGACCAAGTGATATAGTTGAGGACCAACAAAATACAAAATGGTCTTGTCACTTTGGAATCAATCTTCAACCCAAATGAACAATTTCAAAAGGAGAAGGTGAATATTCAGGTAAAGGGTGAAGATTCAGAGCCTATTTTCATAGAAGAAGGAAAAACGTTGCAGATTTGCAAGATAAGCACTCAACAAGAAAAATATGAGTTAATTCAACTTTGTTAAGAATTCCTAGATGTATTTTCCTAGACTTACAAATATTGAAGAGGTTTCAACCCAAAGCTAGCATAACACACTATCAAACTAGATCCCATGAGCTAAGCCTTTTAGATAGAAGCAAAGGCCAGTAAACCCTCACATAGATCCTCTCATGAGAAAATAATTGAACAATCTAATTGAGGCTAGTATCATCTTTCCTATCAATAATTCGAGTTGGGTTGCAAACTTGGTGCCTATGAGGAAGAAAAATGGAGAAATCAAACTGTGTGTGGACTTTCGTGATCTGAACAGAGCATCACTCAAGGACCACTATCCACTTCCATCAATGGAACAAATCTTACAGGTTGTAGCTAGTTCTGAGAGGTTTTAATTGTTAGATGGATACTCAGGTTATAACTAGATAATGGTGAAAGAGGAAGATCAATTCAAGACAACCTTCACCACCAAATGGGGAACATATGCTTATAAGATGTCATTTGTACTATCAAATGCTGGAAAAAAAATCAACGAGCTATGGACATGGAATTCAAAGGCCTAATCAACAATATAGTCCTGGTGTATCTAGATTACATCACCTGTCTTCTCAAAGAATGTAGTAGATCATCTCTTCCACCTTAGGAAGGTATTTCGAGGTGTAGAAGGTTTAGAGTATCACTAAACCCAAAGAAGTGTGTGTTCTTGGCCCATGAGGGAAATTTGTTGGGACACATTGTCTCAAGAGAAGGGTTGATAATTGATCCTGAAAGGGTTGAAGCCATCCGGACACTTCCATTGCCACAACACAAAAAATCTCTCCAAATATTCTTGGGGAGGATAAAATTTGTTCGTAGGTTTGTACCTAATTTTTCTACTCTTGTGAAGCCTTTAACAATGATGTTAAAGAAGAGTCTTGAATTTAAATGGACAGTAGAAGGCAAAGAGAGTTTTGAAGCCATCAAGCTTGCAATATCACATGCTCTAACTCTGATTAACCTAGAATTCTCAAAATATTTCATGCTATATGTTTTTGGAGGGTCGAAACCATCTCATCCATCCTGGTCCAGCCCAACAATGAAGGTTCATAACAACCCATAGCCTTCTTCAGCCAGAGCTTAGAGGACTATGAGGTAAAATACTCTTTCATTGAAAAACATGTCCTTGTTTTTATTATAAGATTTAAGAAATTCAGACACTTGGTCTCAAACAATAAGATTCGAATACTAGTGTCCCATGTTGGGGTCAAAATTTTCTCATGAACAAGGACTTAAATGAGAAGAGAGCAGGTTGGATCACCCGGAAATGGAATATGACATTGAGATCAAGGTGACCAAACTGGTTCGAGGCAAGGGTCTATGTGAACAACTCGCCTCCAAGCAACAGGATGAGTCAAAGGGTGAAAAAGAGGCTATCCTATTTCTACAAAATGATCAAGAGTAACTAGCTAATGATGCACCTACTACATGTTAGACCTAAGCCTTGGTGCATTATCTCCAATCAGTTTGTGCCCCTAGAATGGAATAAAGAAAAGAGAAGATACTTCAGACTACAATCCATTCCATATGTGCTTATTGGTGGTGTCTTGTTTAAAAAGGATATCAATAGTGTCCTATTGAGGTGCATTGGATCAGGAAAAATTAAAAGGTATCACATGAGTTCCATGATGTAGAAGCGGGAGAGGTACCTTTTTTCCTTGAATAATAGCTCTCAAGATCATGAAATCTGGTTATTATTGGCCTATGTTATTTAGGGACTACTACTCATGGGTCAAGAAGTGGAAGAAGTGTGCATTCCTCACAAGAAAGGAGAACCTAACAACCCTACCCCTTCATCCCATTTCAGTGGATTATCCATTCATGTAGTGGGGATTAGACTTCATTTGGGTGATTAACCCAAATTCAAGTCAAGGTCACAAGTGGATCCAGTGGACTAAAGTAGTGTCACTAAAAGAAGAAAATGAATCCAACATCTTGGATTTATATGAAGGAATAGCCACCATGTTTAGAATCCCTACCACCATTATATCGATAATGTATTGGCATTCCTTGGTATAAGGATCACTGAATGGGAAGTCAAGAATGGTGTGTACCTCAACACTTCATCAAAATATTACCCTCAAGGTAATGGCCAACCAGAGTCCACAAGCAAGAACCTATTAAGGATTATTAGGAGGACTATTGATGAAAACTAGAGGACTTGGCATACAAGGCTCAAATAATCCCTATGGGCTGATAGGATCACATCCAAAAGGTCCACAAGCGTCTCCCCATGCAAGATTGTGTATGGAAAAGAGGAAGTATTTCCCATATCATTAGAGTTTCCCACTTTGGAGCTCATGAAACAGTTGGACCTGGCTGAGTTTGAAACTATGGCAATCAGGTATGCATAGCTGATGGAAGTAGGAGAGGTAAAAGAGAATGCAATGCAGGTCATGGAGAAAGATCAAGCATTGATCAAGAAGATCTTTGATAAGAAAGCAAGAATAAGGACCTTTCAAGAAGGAGACTTAGTTCTAAAATGGGATGCTAATCGGGCAAAACCAAGAAAGCATTCCAAATTTGATACCATTTACAGTGGCCCCTACATGGTCACAAGATGTAAAAGTATCAATGCCTTTTGGATGGCTAGATTGGATGGTGAATAATTTCAGATCCAAACAATGGGATCTACCTTAAACACTATTACTAAAATGAAAAATTCCTCACCCTTGTAAAATATTAGCCTAGGTTTTAATTTTCCGAAGTGCGTATACACATTGTTTTGTTGTAGCATAGGTTTTATTTCCCTAAGTGTTGTGGCACAAGTTTTTTTTATCCAAGTTTACATCATTATACAATTTGATGTGGCTCCAGGTGAATGCACAAGGCCCTTCAGCATTTGCATCAAGGAGACCCATAGTTGCTGACAGTTGCTAATTTTAAAATGGAACAAATACAGATCAACTAAAATTGAGTCTCGAAGGGCCCATTTCCAAAATAGTCAGGGTCATCTCTAGTTCCAACCATGTCCAAGTGGCTCAAGGAGTGGATTTTCAAATTTTAGATCAGATTAGGCTATCAATTATGACTCCATGCCCAATGGATGATTTAAAAGGTACTTGATCATCTCATCTAGCAGAAAATGTCCTCTATGAGTTTCAAATTGTTATCGAAAAATAAGATCATGCTTATTTTTGGTTAAATGAACATGTTTTCCCTCATTAATTGCTTCCATCCAATTTTTCAAAAATTCTAAGAACTTAAAAGTTTCCTAAAAACATCTTTATCAGGTGGGAAATTTCTTCCCCTTTCCAAATATATAAAGAAGTCCTTATAACTCCTCATATTTTGTAAGTTACGAGCCGATGGGCCTTGGAAGGTATTTTTACCCAAAGAGTGGGCCGACAGGAGTTTTAAAGGATTTTTTCCAATGCGGAGAGATAGAATGGTGGGAGATTTTGTGACTTTTTTCCCAAATGGAAAATTTTAGCTGCCACAGTGGCCCAAGAGGGAAATTAGACCAAGTACAAAAGGTGGGTCGATGGGTCTGCATGGAGTTTTAGAACTTTTATGCTTTTGCAAATAGGGCACAAAGTGAATTTTGGGCCCACAAGCCTACGGAGGATTTTAAGGCCAAAATGAAGAAAAATGCCTAAGGCCCGCAAAAGGACACATGGCCATGTTGAAAAGTCAAAGAGGGCCGGTGGGTCGTCGAGGCAATTTGAAATTTTTGCCCCAAGAAGGTGTAAAGTGAAAAAATGAGCCATGCCTCCATCGATGCCTAGTGAGTTTGGGCCCATAAACCCATTTTTCTCTCTAGTTTTTGCCATTTTTGTACGGACCCAACTCAAACATTCAAATGAACATGTCTTTCGACCTAGTGCCTAAAATTCAACAAATTTGGCACTGTTGGAAAGGTATCGACCTCGCCTACGACATGAAAACCTAAAACTTTAATTGTAAAGAGGTTTGGTGGGTGAAAAATTAGGAAACATCTTCATGCCATTAATATTCAATATGATTATCCCCAACAACCAAATCAGATTTTATTCGGTCCGCCGCTCTCCTCCTTCAACATGCCAAACAGACACAAAGTGACAGATATAATAGATTTGGGGTGGATTTGCAGAGGCATTGATGGCCAGTAGCTGAGTTTCAAATTTGTTTTCCTGCCTCTCTCTCCTTCTTATCTATGTGTTGAATCTACACTTATTTTTGTGCCCTCCCTTTTTCTTTTGTTCGCAAGAGAATTTGTGGAGCTTTCAAACCTCCCATTCGAGTTGTAATACAAATTTTCTTGCCTCTTGGCTGCTGTAATGTATTGTATTGACTATGGAGCAATAATATATGTCTATGGGTGATTTCCAACCCTTTCATGTGTTCATTTTTGTCTTTCTGATCTTTCATTACATTTTGGTTACCTATGCATGGTGTTGTATTGCATTCTTGTGGTCTGTGTTAAGTTATAGAATGGGTGTCTAACATTCCTTTGGTGCATCACCTCATTATATTAGGTTTATTTTCTTGCATCTTCTCAACCTTGTCTCCTTGTTAAGATAAAGTATATCCTCTACAATGTTTTTATATGCACCTGAACAGAGGAATAGGAGCCATCCTTAATCCAGAGATCTCTCTCAACTCGCAAGGTCCCACACTTTGAGAGATGCTCCATGTTGTGCAATCACACTGAGAGTATCAACTCATCTAGTTATAGGAACTCAGGGGTGTTATGTTTCTAAACTAACACTACTCATAGTTATCCCCTCAACCATATATAGATCCATCACTACTTTCAATGTCATGCCAACATCAAGCCTTACTCACCCACCTAGCAGATTGGACTTAGCCACATCTTCCCAAGTCTTTACCATCATTATCCTCCAACATAAAAGGAAAACCCAACCTTCTAGGCTGCATACATTGGTCTCACCTACCACACCTTCGTCACCTTCCCCCTTTTATCCATCCTAGAGCCTCATCCATCCACCTTGATCAAACAATCTCGTACCCAGGCCGACCAAAAGTTAAACAACCTACTCCTGCATCACAAGCCTTTGTTACACCTCATTCACCTAAAACCTAAACTTCCTCACCCTCACCCATACACTTCTTGCCACCTATACCTCCATGGTTACTATAATCCCAACCTTTCCTATATGAATTCAACTAATGCCACCTACCCAACCTCTACCAATCACCTCCACCGCAACTCATTTTCTCCTGTGGTTAACCTATCCTCTTCCACCATCTGATTTTTCTTATACATCCCATACTCCCATGTCACCTTTAACCAAGAGGATGCAACCCAAATCTAAGAATCTTCTACTTTCTAATAAGGTAGTCAAACCAACCAAACCTTCCATCACCACTTCTTTTACCCCACATTTACCAAAGTAGATTCCAGCAAGACCTAAGACCACTCGCATACCAAACTAGTAGACCAACCCATTCCCCCTCCAATAAATCCTCTTCACTCACAATCAGCCACACTTGTACAAAAACCCACACTCACTTCCCATTGTGATCCATTAGCGGGGTCCTATGCCAACATTTTAACAAACCTCTTATAGACTTCTATCATCACATTACCACTGCTTTGACCTTACGATCCTCTTAAACCTAGACTGAAATGGTTTGATGAAACTAAAATTTGTGCTTATGATTGTGTACCAGGACATGATGTTGAAAATTGTAAGACTCTAAAGACCGTCCTTCTCCAACTTTTCCCACCTAAATTTTTTTTTATGAGGACAACCTTCTTGATTAGGATTGTTGGTATCCAAATTGATTCTCCTTTGTAAGCTGAGAAGCATCACAAATTTAACAAGATTCCTAGAGATAGATAAATCATCATGTATGTCATATTGTATCTAGGGAAGTGATTCAACTAGCTCTTTCTCACTTAAATGTTTGAGAAATGGATAGCACCCTCAACATGATTTGATCTATCCTCACTAATTTAGGTTGTGCCTTTCAACCAGGGTGAGAGGACCCATTTTGTAACCTCTGTCGGTGAAGGAGAATGAAGATATCCTTGTTTGCACAAATTTGAAAGGAAACCTTGATAAAAATGATCAATGCATCACAATTTAACTCTCACAAGTTGTCACTTCTAAAGAATGGTGATATTTTCTAAACAAGGTTAAGGTTACTAAAGACATTATGGAATCCTAATTGCTTCTGAATATTTTAGCAAGAGAATTTATTCATTTGTGGACATATAGGCTAAACAGGGGTAGTTCATGTAGGATTCATTGTTTTTGAATGATTTTTGGTGGGAGATTCAACAAGATAAACTTGATTTTGCTACATCTTTGAGAACCTTCACAAAATTGGAAAACCGAATGATAGAATGATTCAAAATAGCTAAAATATTCCTTCAACCAAAAGGTGTGCATCAATGGAGGCCCGTGATTTGCATGCTTTCACACAATCTCGAAGAATTTAACATGAAGGCTCGAGATAAAGACTCAATTAAAAATTAAAGACCTTTGGTTCCTCACACCTAGGATACACTCAAAGGCTTACATGTAATCTTTATCAACAAAATGACAGTAAAGTGATTTTAAATTGTTTATCTCATTACAAGATGAAGGCTCTTCTCGTAATGAAATTGTAAATGCCACTAAACTATCACAAGGATGAGATCCTGTGTGATTTTGAGGGATTTTAACACAAGATTGCAATAGGAACAAGAAATGTTATTTACATACATTCTCAAAATAGAGCAGACATTAAATTTGCCCAAGATTAACATAGATTAATTCAAAGTTGATTAGATTCATCAGCAAGGAAGGTTTCTTGAACAATCTCGAGCTTGTCAATGGATGTAAACTTGTAATAAAATTGACAGGATCAAATCTAAAACATAAGAGATTAACAGGTTTCTCGGATGGTCTCTCGGAAGATGGGCTTTGTCATATTTTCTCACATAAATTAACCCTTGACCTTTTGCATGACTAAAGAATGATTTTTATAACACTCAATTTAAATCTAAGCTTTCCCCCAAGAAAATAATATTTGAGGATCCTTCGTTTGTTACATGTTTGATCATGATTTCAAGCAAATGGCATTTAACAGGTTTTCAACAAAAAGTTTCCAGTTGTTCAAAAAGGTGAATCATTGCAAATATATCCATAATTATTTTAACTGGGAGCACGTTTTCATCCTTTGTGAATGCAACCTCCATCATTTCATATTTTTCCCATTCTTTCCTCTACAACTTTTCTCTGCATCCAACTTCTCTAGTAATTCACATTTTTGCAAGTGCCCCAGCAATTCCAACTTCAAAATATCAACCTTTACATTCCTTGGACTCACAAATTAAGCTTTTAATCCATTCAATTACACTTTAAAAACAAAAATGACAAGGAATTTCATCAAAAAACAATGAAAAACAATGCGTATTTGCATCTCCAAGAGTCGTGGAATGTTAATGGCGGCAAAATCAGATGCAATGCATAACAATGCTTTATTCTACCTTCTCTCATCTTTGGATTAGATCCATCCACATGGAAAAATCTGATTCGAAGCAGCACGGGGGTTTCCTTTTTTATTTTACGACTTTTGGAGAAAATGCACGATTTTCACTTTTTGCCCCGCCTCCACATTTGAAATACGGGCTTGACATGTGGCTTAACCTAGGTCTTTGATGGAGTCACGGCTCATTTATGCAATTTTATCCTTTTTTACAAAAAGGTAAAATTTCCAATTTTCCTCCGGCAACCCACTTCTCTGCCTTTGACTTTTCAATGAAGACTTAATTTTTGTACTTTTACTTCATTTTCAAAATAATGTCAAAGTTTCAAAACTCTAACTGCCCTCTCCTCTACCTTTGAAATTTCAAACCTCCACGTGTCCTTATCTAGTCTCCTATGGGTCCATGCTATACTTTATGACTTTATTCCCTTTTCACAATAAGGTGAAATTTTCAAATTTCTCCTGGCACTCAACCACCCTGTCTTTTGACTTTTCAAAAAGTCATGTGTCCTTCTTTGGTCCTTTTATAGGCCTTAGGCATTTCTTTCACATTTTATCACTTTTTATATAACACCTTGAAACATAAAAAGGGCGCTGTCATACCGCAAATAATTAAAATGAACACTTATACACCTTTGGCAAAAAAGAGAAATTTTCTTTGCTTTATAAACTTGACCAGCCATTCAAAACTCAATAGGGCCATGGGGTCAAATTGATATTTTTGCAAACATAGAAAAAATTTACAAGTTATAAAATAGACCTAATGTGCCTCATCCAATCAAAAAGATACCACGTAGTGAAGATGATGAGATATAATTTGATGGGGAAAACATGCCCGTCAGACCATAAAATGTAGGGAAATCACCATTTGCACCTAGAATTGAATTTTATTTCAAGGACAAAGAATTTGCAAATAATTCATGACTCAACAACAATCCATACCCATAGAGAAGGATTTATAATAACAACTCCTCGGTAAAGATAAAAATTGTATGCATCCATTTGGGAAATAGAAAATACGAAGAACCGGGTAGATTTTGAAATTTTAAAAATAAACAGGTGAGATCAAATTGAGCAAAGAACAAGGACCATGCTCCACCTTCACCTATCAAAACATATAACCATCCTTTAATGATTTAAAACTATTATCTCCACCCCCACAACCATTTTTCCCACCGCCAAATGAGATTAACATGGTCCATATTAGAGATTTGGAAAATCCACCACCCAAATGTCGGTGTGCCCTACTCATTCAAAAGGATATTATCCACCACTAGGCTTTTTCCCTCATGCGCTTATACCTTTCATGACACCCTCTCCATCCGCCTCCTCGGATTAACATGGTTTAGGTTGCTACCCATGCTCGTAAAGACAAAGGCAAAGAACAATTAAGTAGCCCATCACCCAACATTGTACCCAATACACCATCTGCACCCTCTCCCAAAATCACCATCCATGGACCTACATACCCTATCTATGATGGGGTCACCCATCATGCAATGATAAAACAATTACTTAAGTCTCCTCTAAATATGTCTTTGTATGATCTCTTCCAGGACTTTCAAATCTCAAGTACAAGCCCTTATTGAGGTTCTCAATCCATTGAAGTTTTCCCAATGAACCCACACTGTGGCCTTGATTATCACCCCTCACAATGTGGCCTTACTTAACCAAATCAACTCCTCCTTATACCCCCACGACCACTCCTCAAGTCATCACCCTCAACTTCTCTAAAGAGGAGATTGTACCTCTCCAGTTAGATGACCCTGATCCCGCCCTATTCATTTCTGTTTATATCGATAACATACACATACAACATGTCATGATTGATGGTGGTGCTAACATTAACATCATCTCCTCCCACACATATAATCAAATGTGTATTCCTTCTAATTATATGCATAATAACCTAGTTATGTTTCTCTTCATTAACGAAGCCATCACCTCCACACTTGGCACTGTTATCCTTCATGTTCGCGTAGGCCCTCACACTGTCCCTGAACTATTCTACGTATTAGAGAGGGAATTCCAGTATAACCTATTTCTCGGAAGACCCTGGATTCATATCATGGGTTATGTCCCTTCAAATTTACACCGTTGTGTAAAATTAGAGCATGAGGGACATAACTACACCATCCCCACTAACACATCACCACTCAAGACTTGTAACATGTTGTACCCGCCCAACAATGTGCTTGTACTAGTCAAGGCATCTTCCACTACCACCACTTTGCCTTCACCCACAAGCCCATCCACCATTGATGTCACCACCTCTCCCACATCTAACCCTATTATTCCTACTTTCACCACAGCCTCTATAGCTACTCAACTACTTCCCAATCATCTAGCAAGTCATCTATCCCCACTACCCGCATATTTTCTACTGATCTGTTATAAAGATTTTTTCAATGCCTCAATCTGGGGAGTACCGCCTATATAATATCAACACATTCCTCACTCTGCAAGAGTATTAGAACCTTCACCAACATCCCTTCTATGATCACCGCATAGGAAAGGTTTTCCTCTAAAGTCCTCCCCACCTTCTTATTGACTTAACACTTGGGAGACTTGATGCTTCTACCTACTCACCTAAGCCACCTTCCCAAACTCGACCATTTTCCTCCCACCTTAAATCTCTCATCAACCGCTGCTTCACCCACACCTTTCTCCATCAATGTGCTTGGAAGGGCTTTAGCTTAAATTTCTTTGAATAAGTCTCGCCATACTATCATTCCTTGCACCACTCGTAAGCATAAAGACCACAATGGTATTGAATTTTTTCAACCAATTTCTAGAAAGGACCGAGCCAAGCTCATTGAGGATGATAAACTTTCCCCACCCCATTCACCAACTTCACCACCTTCACCTACAGAGTCTATGGATATAGAATCCATTCCTCCTAATGTTTTTTACAAAAACCATTTCCCTGGGTCCTCCGACTTATTAGCATGATGGTGATGCTCCTCTTCTCTTCCCTTCTTGTATCTAGACATGATTGATGATGATACACCTTCTATTAGCATTCTTCAATGTCAAGATGATGAGTCTATTCTCACCTAACTTGGTGCGGAACATTCTTATATTTCACCAAATGTTAGCTTATGTGACACAAACCACATGGAATGAATCGACCATCAAATCAATATTCACACTCAAGACTACTCGCACATTCTAAAAATAGGAAAATCTTTAGATGTAGATGAACATGAAGCTTTACATCTTTCCTTCAGGACCATAGAAATAATTTTTCTTGGTCCTATGCCTATTAGGGTTAGCACACTAGTTATACGCATAAATATATCGATCTAAGCATACATGCAAATAAAAGTGGATATTCTACCAGAAGAATTATACAAACCAAGAGACATAAATCAACAAAAAATTTAACGTGGTTCACCCAGTGTGGGCTACGTCCACCAAGAAACAAGCCAATCTTTAATCCAAAGCTTTGACAAGATATAAAATGAAGATTTACAATTTTCTACACTTCTTAGATGTTCAGTACTTTCTTCCTTCAAGCTTTTTGATTCTTCACCAAGAATTCTCTCTCACATAATTATCTTGTAATTATGATCAAATCTATCTTTTAAACCCTAGCTTTATGATTTAAATAGTCATTTAAGACTTTAGGGAACTTAGCCATGCAATTACATTCATTAAATCTATTCCAATGCTAAAAATAGAAATAAATCCCGAGAGTTAATTAAAAACTCATCACACAGGTAACCGATGCCGGTTCTGCCCAACCGTCGCCGGTTCCAACTTTCCCTGACCGATGTCGGTCACACTCTAACCGATGCGCTTACTTGTCAACTTCTAGCAAGTTCTATTTACATGCTAAAACATGAGTAATTTAGCTCCATACTCAACAATCTCCCACTTGGAGATTAATTACTGCACACTATACCTGTACAAGTGCCATTCTTGGATCCTCCTAAGCTTTGTTTCTTCCTCTTCAAGTTTCAAACTCGAAGACCAATAGAAGTGGAGTGTAGCTCCAACTTCTCCTTTGCTAATGGCTTTGTTAGCATATCTACAGGGTTCTTGCTTGTATGAATCTTTTCCAGATTCAACTGTCCATCCTCCAATACCTGTCCATATGAAGTGATACCTCAAATGAATGTGTTTCATTCTGGAATGAAACACTGAGTTATTTTCCAAATGAATTACACTCTGACATCACTCTTTGAAAATCTTGAAGTCATCATTCTCCTTTCCCAACTCCTCCATGAACCTACTCATCCATATCATCTCCTTACTAGCCTTTGTAGCTATAACATACTTTGCCTCTATAGTAGACAAAGCCACAACCTTCTGCAATCTCAAATCCAGCTAACTTCTATTCCACCTACTATGAAAATCTATCCAATAGTGCTCCGCATACCATCTAGATGTCATGCCATATCTGAATCAACATAGCCACGTAATGAAATATATGAACCTCCATATAGCATAACTACATGCTAGATGTCCCTTTCAAATACTTGAGTATCCATTAGACTGCTTTCCAATGCTCTTTACCTGGATTAGCCATATATCTACTCACAACTCCCACTGCTTGTGTAATGTCTGGTCTTGTACAAACCATAGCATACATGAGACTTCCAACTGCTGAAGCATATGGCACTCGTGTCATGTATTTGACCTCCTCTTGTGATTAAGGACACTAATCTTTACTCAATTTGAAGTGTTCAGCCATAGGTGTGTTAACAGGTTTTGCATTCTGCATATTGAACCTTTCTAACACCTTGTAGATATAATCCTCCTAAGACAAATACAATTTCTTGTTTTTCCTGTCTCTATGTATTTGCATGCCAAGGATTCTTTTTGCAGCTCCCAAATCCTTCATTACAAACATGTGAGCTAGCTTTCTCTTAAGCTCACCAATGTCCTGCATACTAGATCCTACAATAAGCATATCATCCACATACAATAACAAAATAATATAGCTCCCATTTTCAAGCTTCTTGAAATAAACACAAATGTTAGATTCACATCTCAAGTAACCATGCTCATGCATAAAACTATCAAACTTCATGTACCATTGCCTTGGAGCTTGTTTGAGCCCATATAGGCTCTTTTTCAACCTGCACACTAATTTATCCTTACCTTTGACTTCATACCCAAGTGGATGTTGCATATAAATCTCTTCATCCAAATCACCATGAAGGAAATCCATCTTCACATCTAGTTGCTCTAAATGCAAATATTCTACTACAACTAAACTCAATACAGTACGAATAGAAGTCATCTTAATAACAGGAGAAAATATTTCACCAAAGTCAATACCTACCTTTTGTGCAAATCCCTTTACTACAAGCCTTGCCTTGTACCTTTTCTGTCCACCCTCTTCTTCCTTAATTCTATAAACCCACTTGTTCTGCAATGTTCTCTTTCCTACTGGCAATTTAACCAAATCCCAAGTCTGGTTCTATTCCAAAGAGTTCATCTCCTCATCCATGCCATGCTCCCACTAAATGTGAGTTTTATCCTGCATTACTTCTTCAAAGCTTTCTGGTTCACCACTATCAGTCAATAATAGATAAAATAGAGAAGGTGAAAATCTTTTTGGAAGTTTACTTACCCTTTGTGACCTTCTCACAGGAGTTTGGGGTACCGAGGCTCAATTTGGACCTCCTGGACATTAGTATCAACTTCTGATAGTGACCGATGCCGGTCACCTCTAACCGACGTCGGTTCGGCTAACCGATGCCAGTTCTGATCCTCTGTAACCATCAACGGTTCATCTGACCGATGCCGGTTAGGGCCTAACCGACCATGGTTACTGTGTATTTCTGAAGGTGTTTCTTTAAAACCTAAGAGTTCATTTTCATCAATAAACTTCTCAATTTTCTCATCCTTGGGTACCAAAATTTGATCCATGTACATTCTCTTTTCATTCCATTCAACATCACGACTCCTAACAATTTTAGAATTCTCTAAATCCCAAAAATGAAAACCAAAATCACCAGATCCATAACCAATGAAAGTGCACCTCTTGGATTTTGCATCCAACTTTTTCTATTTTCTCTATCAACATGCATAAAAGCTTCTGAACCAAAAAATTTAAGAAAAAAAAGATCTACCTCTTTTCCGGTAGATGCTTCCTTTGGTATTCCTCCATCTAGTGAACTTGAAGGGCCACGGTTAATCAAATAAACCATTGTATCAACTTCTTCTACCCAAAATTGCAAGGGCAATCTAGAATGTATCCTCATACTTCTAGCACGTTCCATGATTGTCCTGTTCATTCTCTCTGTAACACCATTCTCCTATGGTGTTCTTGGAACCGTTCTTTCTCTACGTATCCCATTCACTGAAAAATAATCATTCAAATATTTTCTACAATGTATTCACCACCATTTTTAGATGTAAGGCACTTTAACTTAGAATTTGATTCATTCTCAACAAGAGCTTTCCATCTTTTAAAAGTTTCAAAAACATTTGACTTGCATTTAATACAATAAACCCATACCTTTCTTGTAGCATCATCAATGAAAGTAACATAATACTCGGATCCACCATGAGAAGCTACCTTGAGCTGGTCCCCACACATCTGAGTGTACAAGCTCCAATTTTTTCTCCTTCTTAGTTGCCCCAACTTTGAGAAATCTCACTCTCTTTTTCTTTCCAAAGATATAATACTCACAGAAATCAAGATCTAAATCTTTCAAATCTAATAACTTACCCTTATCCTTTAAGATCTACATTCATTTTAGACTCATATGACCCAACCGATTATGCCACATGCATGCATTTGAATTTGAAGTAGATAATGCGAAAAAGAAATCAGTAATACAAGTAGATAAATATAACGTTCCTACCTTCTTACCTCTTTCCACAACAAAAGCACCCTTGGTGACTTTCCAAGAGTCTCTTGTAAAAGTAACCATGCAACCAGATTCACCTAGTTGCCCTGTAGAAATAAGATTCCTCATGAGGCTTGGCACATGCCTCACATCTTTCAATACCCATGTATTTCCATTTTGTAATTTTAGATGAACTTCCCCTTTACCAATAATATTGCAAGGTTCATCATCACCCAAATAGACATGCCCAAAATTTCCCTAGATATAATTTTTGAAATAAACCTTATTAGGGGTTGCATGGAAAGAAGCTCCTAAATCTAAAACCCATGATTCAATTCTACTATCTAAATAAAGAATAAGAACATCTTGCATTACCTTTGATGCAACAAGATTTGCCTCTTTACCTTTGTCTGGTTGTTGGTTCTCTTTATTCTTTGACCAACAATATTTCTTTGCATGTCCTTTCTTTCCACATTTCCAACAAGTAATTCCCTTACTTCTAGATTTAGATCTACTATCCCTTGAATTTGATTTCCCATTACTCTTACTCTTGGATCTCTCCTTCTTCCTACCCTTTCTTTCTAAATTCAAAGCATTTCCAGATGATGTTTCCTTTGTACTTTCCTATGAATTTCTTCATTCAAGATTATACTAACCACATCATCAAACTTCAAAATATTATTAGCAGATGTTGTATTACTAACAACCATTACCAAGTTGTCCCAACTATCAGGAAAATAACATAAGAATAAAAGTTCTTTTACTTCATCATCAAACAATATTGAAACCGATTTTAACTAATTTACAATAGATCGAAATCATTCAAATGACTAGAGGAAATTCACACCTTCATGCATCTTAGAACTAAAATTTTCTTCATCAAATAAACTTTATTTGAAGCACTAGGTTTTTCATATAAATTAGCAAGATATTTCATTAAGTCTACTATAGAATCCACTTCTATAATATTGGAAGCCACGAGATGCTACCAGGCTCAATCTTATAGATCCCAAAGCCTTTCTGTCAAGAATCTTCCATTCTTCATCAGTCATCTTCATAGGTATAGACTTCTCATCCAACGGTAAGTACAAATCTCTCTGATACAAATAATCCTCAATCTGCATCTTCCATAATTGATAATTTTGGCCGTCAAACTTCTCTACCTTGTATTTATTATCTTTTGTCATTTTTGTAGCTCCCACTCAATTAGAAAACCCTTTGTGAATAAATCTGTCAACACACAAAAACCTCAAACAAAGCTCTCACACAAGTTGTTGGGGTTAGCACACTAGGTTGTATAGATAATATATCAGATCTAAGCATACATGCAAATAAAAGCGGATATTCTACCAAAAGAATTATACAAAATAAGAGACATAAATTAACACCAGATTTAATGTGGTTCACCCAGTGTGGGCTACGTCCACCAAGAAACAAGCCAATCTATTATCCAAAGCTTTGACAAGATATACAATGAAGATTTACAATCTTCTACACTTCTCAGATGTTCAATACTTTCTTCCTTCAAGCTTTTTGATTCTTCACCAAGAATTCTCTCTCACATAATTATCTTGTAATTATGATCAATTCTATCTTCTAAACCCTAGATTTATGCTTTAAATAGTCATTTAAGACTTTAGGGCACTTAGCCATGCAATTACATTCATTAAATCTATTCCAATGCTAAAAATAGAAATAAATCCTGAGAGTTAATTAAAAATTGTCACACAGGTAACCGATTTCAGTTCTTCCCCAATCGTCATTGTTTCCAACTTTCCCTGACCGATGTCGGTCACACTCTAACCGATGCTTAAGCATCACAACTTCCAAAGAAGTTCTATTTGCATGCTAAAACATGAGTAATTTGGATCCATACTCAACAATGCCGATATGCCTAGGTATTGACCCAAAATCATGGTCCACAATATCATAACCATTCGTCATGCCAAACCCATCAAACAAAAGCTATGGAAAATGCATCCTCACATTGATCTTCTAGTCAAAGAAGAACTTCAGCACTTTCTCTTAGTTTCCTTCATCCTTTCTATTGACTATCCCCAATGGATTTCTAACATAGTTCCTATCATGAAATTTTTCTTCATCCTTGGATTTCAGCATGGGGATATCTATTGATTCAACAATGTACTCGGAGGTAGTAAAAAATAATAATTTTATTCCCATTTGATAGCTTCCCACAACATCTCAATTCATTTCTCTATGCAATTTCATTCAAAAATGGAGGTTACATCATTGATCCTAAGGTCTTTGTCATTCTTCAAATATTGTTGTAGCATGGAAAAATGTTCAAGACAAATTGGATTTTTTGAAATGATGAGCTCAATTCGATTTTAAATTATTTCGTAAGAGCCATTAACATTCTCGCTTTGGTTTCCGACAAAAATTATTTCCATATCCATCCACTCAACATTGGTTGCAACATCCATCTCAAAACCTCAATATTTTATTTGATAATAATAGTGTTATCCAATTTTTTCCTCTCGGGAAAAAATTGAGCAAACACAACCTTGCATGCTGAGAAAATGGAGGGTTTAATTCAACCATGGGAGCTTGTGTTTGAGGATTGGAAAATCAGGTTACAGGTGGGCTCGGAAATTACAAATGTAATGTCAGAAAATGAAAGGCCAAGGGAACATCAAAGGATATAAGAGCTCGAGAGAAAAGAATGGAGGCCTAAGCCCAAATTTTTTGGACTTTGGGAATTTAGATTTTGCCACGCCCATGGTTGGAGCAAAAATTCATCAATAAGATTTGAAGGCATTTTCAAGAAATTCAAACTTAGAAATTGCAAGTTCTCCAATTTCAGATTTTTCACCTTTCAGATGAACTTTGAAATCAATTTTCAAGGGCTTAACTTGCTCAAAACAAGTCCAAATTTCACCAGTTCATAGATTGGTGGCTAATATTCAAAATGGTATTTTTAATTTTTGAAATTATGATTTTCAAAATTTTGGGAATTCAAGATTTTGGAATTTTGGGATTTCGGAATTTCTAAATTTTAGAATTTTGGAATTTCAGGATTTTGGGATTTTAGAATTTTGGAATTTTGGGATTTAAGGATTTAAGGATTTTAGCATTTCAAAATTCTAGAATTTCAAGATTTTGAATTTCTAGATTTCAGAGTTTCAGAATTTTAGGATTTCAAAATTTTGGAATTTCAAGATTTTGGGATTTCAAAATTTTAGAATTTTACGATTTCATAATTTTGGGATTTTAGAATTTTGGGATTTCAATATTTTAGTATTTCAAAATTTCAGGTTTCTGGATTTTAGGATTTTGGGGTTTAGGAAGTTTGCAAACCAAAAAGACAAAATCATAACTAAAGTTCCTATGTTCAAAATTATGAATATCCAAAATTTTAGAATTTGGAATTTCGTAATTTCGGAGCTTCGCACACCCAAGCAGATGAAAAGTAACCTAAACTCTAAAATCAAAATTTCTAAAATCCCAAATTCTTAAAGTCTAAATTTTGGGATTTCATAGGTTGCATGCATTTCAGATTCCAAAAGAGGAAGATTATCAGCTCACCCTTTTTGTAGAATGACACCTCGACCTTTAGATGGCCATAACGTTTGACTGGGAGCTCAGATTTGCACAAGAAAGGACTATTTGGAAAGCTCCCAGGTCCACTACTAAACTACGACTGGTTATCTTAGTTTGAATGGGACTAATTTCTTAAAAATAAAAAACATAGTCCTCCATTTTAAAGGGTGTTCCTGGTTTCTCTCCTACCACAATAATGAAGGTATGGGCATCCTTTCATTCTCAACAAGGAAAAGTAAAATGAGGCATGGGTTTGGCAGTGGCACCCATCATTGTTGCGGAAGATTTCAATGCATTTTTGGGGTGGTTCAAACAAGAATTTGAATTCTTCTCTCCCCCTTTTTCTCATTTTTCATGTATATTGTAAGGAGGGTCATTGTTTCGGGGTTGGATAATTTTGCTTTGCACCCTCCCTTATTCTTCGATTTGTAAGCAAATTTATGGAGTTCAAACCTCCCATTTAAGCTATAATGTAATTTTGTGCCTCTTGGCCATTGTAATGCACTGTATCAAATTGTGGAGCAATAAAATAAGTCTGTGGATGATTTCAACCCTCTCTTGTGTTCATTTCTTTCATCTGATCTCTCATTGCAATCTTGGTTATCTATGCATGGTTATTGTATTACATGTTTCATGGTTTGTGTTTAATGGTTGGTGGATTCTCATCAATGGATTGATCTGTGATGTATCTTCATTCTTAATCTGATTGTGGTTTCCATTTTCATGCAAAGCAAGTGTTCAACATTCCTTTTGGTGCATCACCTCTATTAGTTTAGATTTAGTTTCTGTGTGCATGTATACTTTGCTTAATGCTAAATAAAATGAAACAAGAACTACCACCTAAAATAGTTCTATAATTTAGCTAAAACAAAGCATAAAAACCATCATGATAAGAATTAAACAAGGGTTAGATGCTAGAATTCATCAATACAAACTTTGAAACTAACAATGCTAAATATTTAAACTCCTCTATTCTCTAACAACAAATAAATGAATGGACCTAAGTAAGCTCCATGGCTATCAAAATAGTTGTCCTTAATGTTCCAAGAACCTAGGAATGGGGGCTAATCAAAGTTGGGCTACAAGACCCTTTTGACACCTCTCATATGACCCAAGCACTTTAAGAAATATGCTTAACTCTTCAAGATGATGAACTCTCAAGAGGGCAAGGTGCAAGCTCTTAGTCTCTTTGCTATATGCTTTGTATTTGCTCTCTTAGAAAGTTTAGGTGTAAGTAAAAAGGTAGGTGGAGGGCTCTTTATATAGCCCAAAGGATAAAGGATTCAACACATTCTCATGAATGTGGGATAAAGGTAAAACATGATTAGGAATGGATAAGGTTGCTTTATTAAAGGTAACCTTACTTTAGAAGGGTTTAATACATGTTTAGCAAGTCATGGAAGTTGGGGGTATTTTAATTAATCAAAGGTGATTAATTAATAGGTAGGTGTAAGCTTATAGAAGCCAATTAGAAGAATATTAGTGTGATTTAGGCTATTATAAGGGGATTAAATCAATTAAATATTGATTTATTGGTTAAATGGAAGGGAAAGCTAATTAATTATTAATTAATTAATTAGTCCGGGTAGAAGGGGTGATTTATTAATGGAAGGTCGTTAATTAGGTATTTGTTGGATAGGAAACTTAATTAATTAGCTTAGTGTAATTAATTAATGATGATATGAGGGTAAATGAGCACTTTTGACTATATGTCATTGATTTGTGAGAAAGGGGATAATTAGCGCAATTTAATTATTTAAATTGTTTGGGTGTAATTATAGGTGTCTACATTTTCCCCTCTTTGGGGTGGCGTAAGTGATGCCACTTCAAAGATAGTAGGCAGAGAAGAGATTTTGAAGGGATAGAAGAAAAATTAGTAGGAGGGAGAGATGCCCCCTCGAGTGTCGATGGGGTGATGAAGGAAGTCGATCGACGATTGAAAAATATGAGAAGTAGGTAGAAGAATGGGGACGAGGTAGGATGCCCTGAGGAGAGGGAGAATTAGGGGTGAAAGGGAAGTCGTGTAGAAGAAATATGGATGAGGGGAGAGAAGATCTTAACCTCTAGCCGCTTATTTGTTTGGAACAAATTTGATGTCATCATATTGCCATAGGAACTACATCATCGGTCCTTATGAAAAATATAAGCATACGACAAAGGTAGAATGACATGAAAAGCCATACTATGAACAACTATCCATTGCTGAAAGTACCAACTCCATGCAACATATAATAATGCAATGCAATACGAGAAGGAAACAAGCTCATATAACAGGGGAAAATAAATACGAACGCACATATCTAACCCAACAACGGTCAAGACATTTGTACAAATGTTTTGTTATCAGTGCTGAAGAGATCCACAAGTTCGTGATTAACGACAAGGGTTAAAAATGATGCCCCAAGCAAGGATACATTCAAGGGGAAATGAAAATGGACAAGGGGTCCATGAAAAGTGTTTGTGTGCAACAAAAAAAGACACCAAAGTGACCAAAAGTGCCCCAGTACATAAAGTAAGCAGCTAGCTTTTGTGAATGGTTGTAAATCCAAAGATCCGCGAGTCGTATTAATCGAGGAAAATGTGAGACAAATCAACAGGATATGGAGAAAATAGCATGCGCAAGACACAAGTTTCAGCCGTTAGAAACAAGTTACCATTTTGTAGGGTGTTTTACTTTTAGGAATTTTTTGAAATTTTTGCCTTGTTTTTAGATTATATATATATATATATATATATATATATATATATAATATATATATATGTTGTTTTTTTTGTTTTCTCGAAACAATGTTCTATTGTTTTTGTGTTTTTCTCAAACAATTTTCTATTGTTTTTGTGTTTTTGAAACAATTTTCTATTGTTTTTGTGTTTTATGAAACAATTTTCTATTGTTTTTGTTTTCTCAAAACAATGTTTCTATTGTTTTTGTGTTTTGTGAAACAATTTTCTATTGTTTTTGTGTTTTTAGTTTTCCAAAGCTATGTGCGAGTAACCAAGAAAGCATGGATGCACCAAGCGTTAGGTGGGAAATATACAAGGGTAGAAGCCACACGCTTATGAACAAGAAGGTGAAGTCGTTGAGTTTCCCCAGCGTAAGATGGGAAATCACGAAAGACCACGTACCTTACAGACGAATAGAAGAAGGCAAAGCCGGATCAAGGCCGACTAGATGGTGTGCACAAGGAAACTCAAAGGTAGAACCAGTACAAGACAAAGACAACTACCCTTCTAATACGAATGCTTGTGAACAACAAATCCTCCCGAGGCGAAACCGGTTTTCACCCAAGGACTTGTCCAAAGTACCACAATCATTGCATGGTTTTCAATAGTGGATGACCTTTTTCTCTTTTTCTTTTTCTAATTTTTTTAAAAAAATTGATGTTTTTATATTTTTTTGTGATTTTTATGACTTTCTTGAGCCATGTTTAGGCATAAAACCTCTTAAGATGCATGGAATTCATGGGCTCCCGAGCTCATCACCATTTTGGTGAGCCAACATGTATGCCCCTGTGCCATACTTGGCAACTATGACATAGGGTCCTAACCAGTGTGGTTCAAACTTCCCTTTCTTTTCTCACTCTGCTTTGGTGTTGAACTGGTTCTCCTTCATAACTAAATCACCCACCTCAAACTGGCGAGGGATGATTCTCTTGTTGTAGTTGCGGGAGATTCTATGTTGATATACCTTCAGGTGATTAAGAGCGCGAATGTGCCTCTCATCTAGGAGCTCTAATTCAGCCAATCTTGCCACTCGGTAATCTTCATCCTTATCCAAATAGTCCCAAAGAGAAATTCACAGGGATGGGAGTTCAATCTCTAAAGGGATGATAGATTATGTCCCGAACACTAGGGAATATGGTGTCGCACCCGTAGGAGTGCGAATTGATGTTCGGTAGGCCCAGAGGGCTGGGTGGATTTGTAGGTGCCAGTTTCGACCAGTTTTGCTAACCATCTTCTCCATTATCCTTACCAAAGTCTTGTTTGTTGCCTCAGCTTGTCCATTACCCTGAGGGTAATATGGCGTGGACCATTTCAATCTGATTTGGAACCGTTGGCAAAGACCTTTCACAATTTTGTTCTTAAATGACTTCCCATTATCTGTGACAATGGCTACAGGGATACCATATCAGCAAATAATGTGATTCATGATGAATTTAGAAATATGTGCTCCTGTGACATAGGTTAAAGGGACAACCTCCACCCATTTTGTAAAGTATTCTATAGCTGTGATGATATGTGTATGACCATCAGATGAGGTAGGAGTAAGCTTCCCTATTAGATCAAGTCCCCACTTGGAGAATGGCCACGGGGTAGTGATTGGTTGCAATGGTTGCGATGGAGCATGGATGAAATTTCCATACTTTTGGCAAAGCACACATTTTCTAGCATAAGTACAACAATCAGTTTCCATGGTGGGCCAATAGTAACCTACTCTTAACAGTTTCTTAGCCAAGACCATTCCATTTGTATGTGCTCCGTATACTCCTTCGTGTACTTCTTTAATTGTCTAGATTGACTCTGTCACATCCGCACAACGTAATGCATTCCCATCGTAGCCACGACGATAAAGTGTACCTCCTAAAAGGGTGTAACGAGCTATCCGTGAATCGAGCTTTGCTTTTCAGAATGAGAGATATTGGGAGGGAAAGTACTGTCCTTAAGATAGGTGAAAATGGGTTCGTACCATGGGGAATAGGGACCAACAACCTCACAAGCCAGGAAAGATTCTGGTATGTCATACGCGGGCTGGTGTAGATTTTCTACAAAAATGGCATATCATTGTTCCCTGGTGGAATATGAAGCATAGATCCCACCGTTGCCATAGCATCTGCCGATCTGTTATGTGCTCTTGGGATCTGCTCAAAGGTAATGCGCACAAAATACTCCTTCAGAGTTTCCACCAACTTATTCTAAGGTATGAGCTTGTCATCCTTAACTTTATACTCATCATTAACTTGTTTGATGATTAGCTGTGAATCACCTACAACCTTAACATGTTGAATATTCCACTTGATGGCTAGCTTCATTCTTGCAATGAGTGCTTCATATTCCACAATGTTGTTCATGCAAGGGAAGGCCAAGCGGAAAGCCTGTGGTATAGGATCACCCGAAGGAGTAATAAGGACCACTCCTGCACCTGAACCATGAAATGTAAAAGATCCATCAAAATGTATCTGCCATACGACAGATTCTTCAATGTAGAGCAAAGATGCATCTGTAGATCCAGACTCAAAGGTTCTGTGCTTTGCAAAGGTGCTTCCGCTAGCTGGTCAGCAAGTACTTGTCCTTTAATTGATTTTTGATGGACAAATTCTATATCAAACTCACTGAGTAGAATGATCCAATTAGCCATTCTACCTGTGAGGGCGGGTTTGGACAACAAATACTTGAGTGGGTTGACCTTGGATATGAGCTTGGTCTTAGTATTTAGCAGGTAATGGCGAAGTTTCTGAAAGGTAAAAACAACGGCCAAGCAAGCCTTTTCAATCTGAGGATAATTACGTTCATAGGTGATGAGGGTGCGACTCAGATAGTACACTGATTTCTCTTTATGGCTAAGGTCATATTGGGCGAGCAGTGCACCAATAGCGTATTGCGTAGCGGAAATATAGAGCAAAAGTGGTTCTCCCGGAGTGGGAGGCATGAGGACAGGTGGATTAGCCAGTCTTGTTAAGCAAAGCAAAGGCTTGTTATTGCTCAGGTCCCCAGATGAAAGTGATGTCCTTCTTAAGAAAATGAGTGAATGAGTGACATTTATCTGTAAGCTGGGAGATAAAGTGGCGAATGGCTTGAATTTTCCCTTGCAAGCTACGCAATTGCTTGATATTCTCGTGGAGGCATTTCGTGATGGTAAACACTTTAGCAGAGTCTCTACCTTAATACCTCATCTTGACACGATGAAGCCTAATAGTTTCCCAAATAGCACACCGAAGACACACTTCTTTGGATTTAGCCTGACTTTGTATTCACGCAGGCATTCAAAGATATGCCGTAAAATAATAGGATGATCCTCTCTTGTTTTGGACTTTCCCAGGATGTCGTCTATGTAGTCTTCCATGATGTCATGAATCATATCATGAAATATTACTGTCATGGCCCACTGATAAGTTTCTCCCGCATTCTTAAGGCCAAATGGCATCACCTGATAACAGAAGGTGCCCCAAGGAGTTGTGAAATATGTTTTGTGTTGGTCTTCCTCAGTGATCTTAATTTGATTATAACCCGAAAATCCATCCATAAGTGATAGCATTTCGTACCCTGCGGTTGAGTCAACAATCATGTCAATGTTGGGCAATGGAAAGTCATCTTTAGGGAAAGCTTTATTGATGTCCCTAAAATCTGTGCAAATTCGGATACCAATAGGTTTCTTCTGGACAGGAACAATGTTTGATATCCATTCAGAATAATCAATTGGCCTGATGAATCCTGCTGCAAGCAACCTTTCCAACTCTTCTTTAACTAACAAGGCCACTCTTGGGTGCATCTTTCGAAGCTTCTGTTTGATAGGCTTAGTGTCTGCATGCACAACCAGGTTATGCACAACCAAAGTTGGATCTAAGCCGAGCATGTATTTGTAAGACCATGCGAACACATCAATAAACTCTCACAAAGATAGCATAGTGAACATCTCTTGTTCTCTAGTGAGAGTGATGCTCCCAATTTTACTATCTTGGGATCTTCTTCGGTACCAATATTGACATCAATAGTTTCTTCAACTAACAATTTTGATAAATCCTCCATACACGTAGGATCGGGAGGTAGGTTGAGATCTTCATCCAAGGATGTCTCTATGATATTTTCATCCTTGGCGTGGTCACTTTGTTTGTCCTTTGATTTTCTTATTTGTTTGTTAGCCAATGACTCAAAGAGGTTTTCATTGTGTGACTTGGACTTCAATTTTTTCCGAGGCTTTTCTTTAGAACTCTTGCCCTCGCTTTTCTTTAAATTTTGCTGACCACGAAGTTTAGCCTCCTCGCCGAAGTAGGCGCAGGTGTCTAAGTCGATAAAGAAACCCTTCTTGTGATCTCCAATGGGAATTGTATCCCTTATGCCCATGAACTCTACAATAGCCTCGTCATTCTCGAATAAATCTAGTGGCACGTGACATTGTTGGTCCCATTCAACAAGGGAGGGGTATACAAGGTCAAGGGTTGGTTTAGTGGGGGTGATGGTTAGGATAGCATTATTCATGAAAAGGTTCGTGGAGGCCAGATCCTCATATTGGCTACAACAAGAATCCGTATCATTGTCTAGATAATCAGAGCTATCCTCATGCTCAGAAACAAGTCACATCTTGATTGTTGGGGTGTGCTCCATAAGGGTGAATCCCAATGCCATATCTTTTTGTTTTGAAATGTGGAAGAGGGACTGGTTCTCTTTGTCCTTGTTCATTCCTCCCACATCCTAGGCCTTTGTAGCCCATGGAGTACATCATTCTACTAGATTTTTCATATTCTAGAGTTTGATAACAAGATGGATGAGTGTCCTCAGGGACCCAAGTAGTAGGTGGATCAAGTAATTTTTCCTCAGCTAACAAGCCTCCAGGTAGGAACGACCCAATAGTGTGTTCCTCTCTAGGTCTCCTGAAGTGGTAGTTGGGTCAACCTCTAGTCTTGGGGGACAAGGAGAGGTCAGAAACCAAGAGCGCTTGTTGTATATTATACTCCCCACAACCATAATCCATAATTTTCATCTCCCATGAATCAAATGGAGATGTGGAATTTGACGCCCCATGAGTGCAAGACCTAAGAGAATCTGAATCCAGCCAGGATTCCATAGCCTCAGACTAAAAGGAATGGCCATATCCGTGGAGGGACATGCGTATGTACCATTTCGTGCAAATCTATTAAGAGCTCTATAATGAGAAAGGGATCTGAGTCTCCTGGTATTGTTACCGTATGTCCCTCATGCTTCAGCTTGATGCATTGATGAAATGTTGATGGCACGGCTTGCATGGCATGGATCCATGGTCGGCCTAGAAGCATATTATATGGAAGTTCCAAGTCTAAGACATGAAACTTTGTCTGATGGAAAGTGGGGCCCACCTCCATGGGCAGCATAATGGTACCTGCTGACTCTCTTTTCTGCGTTGTCGTATGTGGTGATAGTGATGATATGGGACTCAAGATCTACCTCTGTATGTCCCAATTGTTTGACCAACTTAAGCGTGCAGATATTCAATCCTGATCCATTGTCCACAAGCACCCGTTTGATTTTCCTACGGGTGACAACTACCTCAATGTATAAGGGAAGATTATGTGTAGGATTCTCAGTAGGGACCTCCCTATGGTTGAAAGTGAGATGCTCACTGGGTGTAATATTTGCCACCGCGGCTTGAAGGTATGCAGGATCAACTTCTAAAGGCACTCCCGACCCCTGAAGAGTTTGATACAAAATTTCCTTATGCACATTGGATATCTTGAGAAGATCTAAGATCGAGATCTTAGCAGGTGTCTTCTCAAGTTGTTCTAAAAGGTTATATTTACCAGTTTGCGGGGTCAATAGAGAGGGTTCTGGAATCACGAGGCGGGCATGCCTTGTTACTGCATGCAGCATAGTCCTTTCCCTTGATCTGGATGGTATTGACATGGTCATCGGGGAGCGAATACATCCGATAAGTGAATCGTAATGATTGTTATCTCTCTTGGTATACAAGTAATTCGTGGCTTTATAGGTTTGGGATGACTCTCCCCGATCCGGTTTTGCCTTTTCTGACTTATCATGCTTGGGGAATGGTTCCTTATAAATCCCCATCTTCTCGTTAGGTGTTTGCATGTGGCTAGGGTTATCCACCTCTATCTCCCCATTGTCAATGAGGTCTTGAATATAGTGGCGAAGTCGCAAACATTTATTTGTTTTATGACCTTTAACGCGATGCATTTCGCAGTATTCATGCTCCTTATACCATGAAGGTTTAGGAGCGTTGTCATCAAACGGTTGTGTTGTAGGATAGGTCATCATGTGGGCTGCATCCAACTGTTTTAGTATGACGGACAACGGCTCATTGAGGGAGGTGAATGTTCGTCGCTTTGGTGGTGGTTGAATTGGGCCCTTGGTCGCTTTTAAAAGGTTGACTGGTTTGGACTATTTGAACATGTTTGGAATTAGTGATTTCCTCCCACCATGTTTTTCTTTTTGTTAAAGATCTTCGGCTTGTCGTGGGGTTTGACACTTTGGTTATATTTAGATTGGGTTTTGAGGGTGCCTTTGGCAATGAGAGCCTTTTCTATTTGAATCCCTTTCTCGATAACCTCCTCAAAGGTTTGGACACAATGCATTTGGAGGTGGAAAGCTATATCTGGGTTGAGATTAGGGACGAAAATACTGACCAGCTGCTTCTCAGGGAAAGCGCAAGGGAAGCGACTAGCTATCCCTCTCCATCATTGGAGGAAGCTAGCGAAGGTCTCATTTGGGTGTTGTTTTTGCTGCACAAGTCTGCCATGGTGATGTCACTCTCTATGTTATACAAGAAATGATGCATGAATATTTCTGCCAATTCTGGCTAGGTGAAAATTGATCCTCGTGGTAAGCGTGTAAACCATTCCAATGCTTGACCTCCGAGACTCTTAGGAAAAAGTCTGATGAGGTAATTATCACTATAAGACACCTCTTGACATGCCATGTAGAAATCTTTAACATGATCCCTTGGGTCTCCCTTTCCTTTGTATTTGTTGAACTTTGGCATATCAAATTTCTTTGGAAAGGGTTAAAGGGTCATTGTCTTGTCAAAAGGATAGGGGCATAGTTCTTCATATTGGTATTTCCTAATACTCCCTATATTGCTTTCTTGTATGCTCGCAAGCGTTTCTTTCATTGATTGTACTTCTTGTGCAAGCAATTGTTCTTTAGTGGGAGAAGTGGGGATGTGTACATGATGATACCCCGTGTCTTCTTCTCCTTGGTTTTCTCGATGGAGTTCGTGGATCCTAAACTTAGGCTTTGACTTTTGAATGTTCTTGTTTGTGTCTTTACTGTACTGGAAAGTAAGCAAAGCTAGTTGTTGGCTTAGGTTACTGAGTTATTGTTGGATTGTGACTTGGTTTGTGTCTTCTTCTTCTAAAGGTTCTTCCTCTTCGTATTATGGAGGTTCTTCCCCTGTCTCATGTTCTATCTTGTTTCTTCGTGGCATTTTGATGAGGGGTATTCTATGCCCTACCACTTTATCATTATCTATGTAAGAAGTGGAAGCATTCCCACTGTTAAAATATCTTCCATATTGATAAGGGGGCGTTCTTCCTTAGTAGTGTCATTTGTAGGTAATATTGGTTCATTCTCGGTGGGAAATTTGGCCCCTAATTCCATGACCCGTGCCAAAACTCTATCTTTATTTCTAAGGAGAAACTCATCTAGTAGAGTGGGGTCAAAATCAAAGTCTGCGTGTGGTGATTCTAATTCGTTTCCACTATGGTCGAACATTTCTTCTATTTCCTTTTCTGTAGAAAATAGTGGTCCTAGATCATGTCCGATAAATGGGTTTGACCCTTGTCTGTTAGAGGTTTCCCAAGCTTGCGCCTGTTGTTCCTCATATGTTTGTTTCTTTAAACCTAGACGCATCTTGGGAGCCATGTTTTCGTGATAAGTTTCACTAAGGTAAGTTGTATATTTGTTCAAAATTCAATGACTACCCCTAAGTGAAACACAAGATGTACGTGTTAAGAGTAAATTAACAGTGAGAATATCAATGTGATAGAATGATAAAGTCACCAATGAAACAATCGTTTGGTACCAAAACTTAATCAAATGAAGTACTTCCTAGACTACGTTTCAAAGTAATTTGTGACGCCAGATGATTAACAAGATGTCTCCACTTATGCCAAGTTCAAAGGAATGAACAAGACGTAAGTAAATACATGAAGTTAAATGCAATCTCCTAATCAAGATATACGATGAGCAAGCTCAAGTCTGATTAAGACCTATATCTCAAAAAGTGCCAATTACGATTTGTGAATGACACAACAATATCACCAAGATATGTTAACCCACTTTGCAAGAAAGTGAAGTATTGATATCGAGTTGTTATTGATATAACATGCACAAATGGTAGTGCCTAACACCTTTTGAAATCGAGGTAATAATAAAACCGAACAAAAAAATTCTCAAAGTATAGCTAGGAATAGTTAAGAATGTGTGCAGTGTAACCGTACAATATAGGTATTTATGTCGAGTTTACAAGAAACAAGACATAAATATCGAAATTGTAATGATACGAGACAAACAAGCTAACTCCTCTATGGAAGTCCGCAGTGATGAACCACACCTAACTACAATGATGATCTTGATGTGGGTATCAAGATCACAATGGCTACCAAATGATGTGAAAACGCCTCCACTCACTTTAGACGTTTAACTAACCCAGCTGCAAACATGGATGGGCGTAAACAGACATAAAAGTGAGGGAAACAGTCGAATGGAAACACAAAGGTAATCACACCTCTTTTGATCAAAAAGTGTCAAAATAATATGAAGGAAATAAATCAAGAAAAAATGACAAAATATGCTAGTCTCACTTCGGCAGAGTTTTGCTTCGCCCTAAGGCAAGTAAAATCTAGGCAAAAGTAATACGTCACATGTTTCTCAAAAAGAAGGTTCACAACTCAACACTGTTTTAAAGTGGTCAAAGTGGGCTCCTGGCCAAAGTATATTCTCCTAGGTGGTTCTCTCACCCTAGGTGTTACAAAGTTACCACGAGCGAGCGCGATTTACCCAAAAATTCACATTGACTAGTTTGGGAGTATCTCGGCTTTACTTTACCCCCTTCAAGAATAGTAGGCAACTAGTGCGTCTACGTGTACTATCACTGGGGTTGCCACAACAGACAACTTGTAACGCTATCTCACAAAGGAAACACTAGTCAAGTAGGTAGTGTGGAGCACTTCCCGTTTCGTCCACAAGGTTCCCTCTTGCGTGGACTACTTTGGGGTTCTTGGAACCACCCCCATTGTTGTAGCTTAAGGCGTTATGCCAAAGGGGTTATGTTCCAATTGAGCGAAGAGGGACGTACCCTTTTCCGAAACCTGCAATACAGTGTTTTGAATATGTTGTTCTTTTTATCTTGTTTAATTAGGTGTGGTTTGATTGAACACCTTTTGGCAACCTGTATAACAACTGTATTAGTAGTTTTTGATTTCGTTTTGATTCCTCCTTTCTTTGACAAGCGTTTTTAGGTCCTGCACTTAAGCGTTAGTAGTTCTCCAAGAAAATCATATTATTTAAAAGAGGATTAAGAGTTGCTTTTAATTCTCAAGATCATCCAAGGATGCAAGAGAAGAGCATACACAACAAATAATCCAACTAAAAAGTAAAGAAAATCTTTTCAATCAATGAACCATACAAAATTCTTGATAAATGTTCATTCCTTTAAACCAAAAGTGAAAGATGAAGTTTCCAATTTACCAAATGTTATAAAATGAAGACTAAAGTTGCTTTTGATTCTCAAGATCACCCTAAGGTGCAAGAGAAGAGCATAAAAAAACTTTATTCCAACTATATAGAAATGGAAAACTTCAAATCAAAGGACCATTGAAAAATGCTTTGTACAAGGTTCATTCCCTTAAACCAAAAGTGAAAGATGAAGTTTCCAAGTTACCAAATGTTATAAAATGAAGACTAAAGTTGCTTTTGATTCTCAAAATCACCCTAAGGTGCAAGAGAAGAGCATACAAAAGCTTTATCCCAACTATATAGAAATGGAAAACTTCAATCAAAGGACCATTGAAAAAGCTGCTTTGTGAAAAGTTCATTCCCTTAAGCAAAATGAATAATCAAGTTTCCAAGTTTAATCCCAATGTTAATAAGATAGAGATCAAAGTTGTTTTTGATTCTCAAGATCACCAAAAGGTGCAAGAAAAGAGCATACACACGCTTTGGTCTAAATCGAGTAAGCATGGAAATACAACATTCATCAAAACATTAGACATGTTAGAAAATGACCAGTTTTAAAATAATAGAAAAACCTATAACTTTTGTAAGTATAAATCTTGAATTTATGTTTTCATTGCATAGTTAACTTCAATACCTTTCCAACGCAAAAAAAATGGATTCATTTTGATTTTGGGAGTAAACGTTATGGCCTTCGGAAGATGGGTTACGCATATGCTCTTATGCTCATGGGTGTGCACTTGACATGCACTCAAAAAATGTCAAAAAAAACGTCCCTTAATCTACAAAATGGGAAAAAAATTCCAACCAAGATTCAATTTTTACAAAAACCCATCACATTAATATATTAATATAAGACTCAACGCTATCAAACATTAACATACATGCTCAAGAATTTAAGATTTTCAAGAAATTGACAAAACTAGCATGTAGAATGATGAAAAAGTAAGCTCTAAAAATGAAAACATGATGAAATCTTGAAATTTTCTCACCAAGATTAAATTTTGACAGCAACCCACCACATTAATATGTAAATAGAAGACTCAACACTATCAAACACTAACCTATATGCTCAAGAATTGAAAATTTTCAAAAAATTGACAAAACTAGCATGTAAAATGATGAAAAACTAAGCTCTAAAAATGAAAACATGATGAAATCTTGAAATTTTCTCACCAAGATTAAATTTTTACAGTAACCCACTACATTAATATGTAAATAGAAGACTCAGCACTATCAAACACTAACCTACATGCTCAAGAATTGAAAATTTTCAAGAAATTGACAAAACTAGCATGTAAAATGTTAAAAAAGTAAGCTCTAAAAATGAAAACATGGAGAAATCTTGAAATTTTCCCCTCAATTCCAATTTTGACAGCACTTCACCTCCTTCATACCTACAAGGAAGACCCAACACATGCAAACTCAACAAAACATGTTAAGAAAAACAAGTTAGATCAACATGTGTAAAAGAGGGTTAGTAACCAAAAATAAAACTTAACTACAAAAACTTGAAATTAAGTGCAAAGGACAATGGAGTATGTCCCACCAGGCATGCCAAATGTGTGCATGTATACTTTGCTTAATGTTAAATCAAATGAAACAAGAACTACCACCTAAAATAGTTCTATAATTTAGCTAAAATAAAGCATAAACACCATCATGATAAGAATTAAACAAGGGTTAGATGCTATCATTCATCAATACAAACTTTGAAACTAACAATGCTAAATATCTAAACTCCTCTATTCTCTAACAACAAATAAATGAATGGACCTAAGTAAGCTCCATGGCTATCAAAATAGTTTTCCTTAATGTTCCAAGAACCTAGGAATGGGGGCTAATCAAAGTTGGGCTACAAGACCCTTTTGAAACCTCCCATATGACCCAAGCACTTTAAGAAATATGCTTAACTCTTCAAGATGATGAACTCTCAAGAGGGCAAGGTGCAAGCTCTTAGTCTCTAAGGTGCATTTGCTCTCTTAAAAAGTTTAGGTGTAAGTAAAAGGTAGGTGGAGGGCTCTTTATATAGCCCAAAGGATAAAGGATTCAACACATTCTCATGAATGTGGGATAAAGGTAAAACATGATTAGGAATGGATAAGGTTGCTTTATTAAAGGTAACCTTACTTTAGAAGGGTTTAATACATGTTTAGCAAGTCATGGAGTTGGGGTATTTTAATTAATCAAAGGTGATTAATTAATAGGTAGGTGTAAGCTTATAGAAGCCAATTACAAGAATATTAGTGTGATTTAGGCTATTATAAGGGATTAAATCAATTAAATATTGATTTATTGGTTAAATGGAAGGGAAAGCTAATTAATTAATAATAATTAATTAGTCTAGGTAGAAGGGTGATTTATTAATGGAAGGTCGTTAATTAGGTATTTGTTGGATAGGAAACTTAATTAATTATCTTAGTGTAATTAATTAATGATGATATGAGGGTAAATGAGCACTTTTGACTATATGTCATTGATTTGTGAGAAAGGGGATAATTAGCGCAATTTAATTATTTAAATTGTTTGGGCGTAATTATAGGTGTCTATAGTTTCTTATAATCTTCTTAACCTTGTATCCTTGACAATTAGAGTAGATTTTAGAGTGGATCCTCTAAAATTTGGGTATGTGCATCGAGAATAGAGGAATAGGAACTGACCTTCATCCAGAGCTTTCCCAATTGCAAAGTCTCACACTTTGGGATAAGCTCCATGTTATGCAATCACACTAACAATTTTAACCTATCAAGTTTCAGACATTCAGGGGTGCTATGATTAAGCATCAGCAGTTTTTCCACACCTGATGGAACCAAGAATTCATTCCACAAGATTTGAATTCATTTTCAACAAATCTTGATTTAGAAAACTACACATTTCTGATTTTGGACATTTCACCTCTCAAGTCAACTCAAATTAATTTTCAAGGGCTTAAGTTGCTCTAAACAGTCCAAATTTCATTAGTCGATAGATTAGTATAATCTTCAAAAGAGTATTTTTAGTTATTTGAAATTTTTATTTTCAAATTTTGGAGTTATTTAAATTTTGGGTTTTAGGATTTTAGACATCTTAGGATTTAAGAATTTCAGAATTTTAGGTTTCGGGATTTTAAAGTTTTTCAAACATTGGATTTCATAGTTTCGAGACATTTGGAGGTCTTGCATTTTGTGGTTTTCGGATGTCATTCAAGAACAAATTTAGACCTCCGAATATCAAATATATTAGGTCCTTCAAATTTTTAATTTTATTTTTTCAAGTTTGGTGTGTAACTTAGAAAAATCCATCCTTTAGAGATTCATTTCACACAACATCTAGAAATACGAAGGGATTAAATTCGGTGGTGTAAAGAACACAAAGTTACCCAAGTGCATGAGAAGAATTAGAACTAGGTCTGATACTTGAGAAGAGGGAATATTTGTCTACTTGAAATTATCACTAGGAAGAGGAAGGAGAGGAATAATACCACAAAAATCACCATCTCCATCTAATAGACTTTGTCTACACCTCCATCTAGTAGACCTTTTCTTTAATCAATGAGAGTTATCCAACCAATCGGATGGTACAACCCAATCCCTATGTCAACTTCACCGGTAGTTGCCCACTTGCCCTAAATTCTCAAAATCAGGTCCTAGTTGCAGCACTAAAGAATATTCCCTATTTCATAGGATAAAATCATACTACTCCTATTGACCACATCTAGGACATCACCAATGTCTATCAATTCATGAAATCAATGAAATGGATATTGCGGTCAAGTTGTTAGCTTCATCTTTTAAAGGTAAATATTTGTAATTGTTTAGGAGCTAAACAACAAGGTCTATCCAAACTTGGGACCATTTGTGCACAACCCTCCACAATCAATTTGGGGAAAATGGAGATAATCTATCTTTATTGGAACAATTGACAACAATCAAGAGGGATCCTAATGAGAAAATTACATATTTCAATTTCCATTTCCAACAAACATGGGAGAGGATTCCTATAACTGTTAGATCAACTACCGAAGGAGCATTCCTCTATTTCTTTAAAGTCATAAATTCATATATATCCATGATGATCCAATCAATGGGAGGAACAACACTGCCATGAGCCTATAACATTGCTATTAGAGCTGAAAATTGCTTGATTCAAGCTGGTAAGATAGCAATAAGGAAACCAATGCCTCTATATCCAGACATGGGAGCTCCTACAGGTAATTAAACACTAGAATTGAATCCCCTTCCACCCCCTAGGAATCAAATAAACATTGAAGCTTCTACTTCTTTGAGCACTTCAAAAGAGTTATATGAGGTCATGAAATAACTTCAAAACCTAGTAAATGAGCTAGTGACTATCAAGAGATGTCAAGCTCAGAGTTTTTTACCATATTAACTTCAAACTCAGTATTAAGCTAGGCCCCCATATAAAACAAATAGACCACCAAATCAGGTTGTAGATCAAAATTAGATCTAGGGACAACCTCATACTGTCAGGCCATTCTGACCATATGATTCAAATGTAACATCAACATCAAGACCCTTGGTTCTAACACAAAACAAATATGGACAAGAGTACGACTGGTGCTACCCCTATAATCTACCTCACAATCAATCAACATGTTTCAATGGTGTGCTAAATTAGGATTTGATGGTACAGACCATTGGTGTTTCCCAAGAACCAAGTCAAGAGGGAAATCAACAATAAGAAACTCAGTAAAAGGCACCTCTAATAGAAACTACATTGTTCAACTGGAAAACAAAATACTTTTATGGAGTTAATCAAAAAAAAATTTTTCAAGGCGTGGCTGCTAATACATGATCAAAGAAGAGGAACATAGAGGAGGGGAAACTATCTAGTCTTATAGTTTCTCAGTCCACTCCTACACAACAAGGAGTTTGTAGATCAAATGCAGCCCTGAGTGCACCAAATCAGCCTAAGGCACCCATTGTAGTAACACATGTGCCTATTCAAGCTCTAGAAATGATTATGCCAAGTAAGAGACAACAAAATGATAATTCATACCCTTTCACCATCATCGATCAAATGAAGAAAACACATGTGAAAATTTCCATGTGTGAGTCACTGAAAATACCAGGACAATGAGATTTTTTGCAAGCTGCAATTGCCAATTGGTCTGCCTCAAATGAATCAAACCAAAGACATGACAAAGTTCTCACTAATATAATGCAGCAAGATGGGGTTAAACCAAACAAACAATTGAATCCTCCACCATTATATGTTTCATTGATTGTCGAGAACCACTTAGTACACAACTGTATGATAGATTCAGGGGCAAGTAGCTCAGTGATGCCAAAGGAAATATCAGATGAATTGGGTTTGAAGTATGAACCAGTGTTAAGAGGAGTGGTGTAACTAGATGGAACAGTAGTGGGAATGGTTGGGATCATCAAAGGTTTAAGTCTCACACTACATGTTTTCCCTAATGTCACGGTCTTGCACGATGTGTCCATAATTTATCTTCCACCACTCTTCACATTGTTCCTATCAAGAGACTTCACCACCAAAATTGGTGGATACCTATTGGGTTTTTAAATGGAACTTTAAAAAACCACAATCACAGAAAGAAATTCCATCCTCTTTAATGGAAGAGGTTATCTTATTGAAAGCAAGCATCAAAACCTATATACAAATGTACAACTTTCAAAGTGTGGATTCCTAATACTTTGAAATTTATTATGCCCAAAGATCATCAATATGAAATAATGGAATAATTAAGGAGATGAGGAAGGAAGAACATAAAAATACCTTTAGGAAATATAGATGGCAGAGTATCACCTTATACGTATTGAACCAGGGAGATGCAGAATAGAATCATTCACTTTCATAACTAGTATAATTCCAAAGACACAAAGGTTCAAAATCATATAAACAACAACACAAAGTTTCTTACCATAAAATATGGATGATTCCCAAATTTTAGAAAAGGAAGAAGGAATATTAAATAAAGAAGGGAAAAAAATTGTATTGATTACTTCAAATCTATTACCTTTATAGAGTACTAGGATCCAACCCAAATGACAACGCGTGGAGAAGCCATTAAATAGCTTCCAAGAATGGTTACATTCGGTTACAAAAATGATGAAAATTGATTCAAGAAACTAATGTTTGAGTCTCTCCAACACCTCGGTCATTTCCAAGCCTTGTAGAAAACCAGATGCATTGAATTATAGCCGTTCATCCTACCTTTGAAAACTTTGAATTCGAACCATCCACTTGGGAGAGATTTGAAATGAAGCGGACCTAAGGATGCCTTTTACATTTTTTTCCTTTAGATAAATGGCACTTTGGAACATTTTGTCTTGCCCACCTAATTTTGATACAGTCTTAACACGTGGCCTTACTTGAGTGGGGACAGAGTCACGGTTTGCTTTTATGATTTTTATCTCTTTTCAATGCGGGCTCAAAAACTCAAATTTCTCCACCGGATAACCTCCCCTCTTTCACCTTCGATGTGGGCTTAATATTTTATTTTCTCCCTCGACATTGGTAGGGCTGCGGGTCACTTTTTAACTTGAAGCTCCTTTATGAAAACAAAGCTCAAATTCTCAAATCACCCCGATGGCCTACTTTCCCATTTTGACTTTTCAACGAAAATCAAAACACAAAAGGGCCTACCTCCTCGTTGAAAATTGAAACATGGCCATGTGTCCTTTGTGGGCCAGTTCAATATTTTTGCATTTTTGACTAAGTCCCTTTTGTTTGCGGGGCCGTGTATCTGACCCTAGACACGTGGAGATTTTGTGCTCATTTGGGACCTACCTCTAGATTTTTCCTTTGAAGTTGCATCAATATGACATGTGGAGGCTTCCGCAAACCCTTCTATACTTATCCAATTAAATGTCTAGCTCTACCCCTTCTTTGACTTTGACCACGTGGTGAGCCCGTGCACACTTAAGGACCCAGCTCATGATTATTCCTTTGAATTTGCACCATAGAGACATGTGGAGAGCTCTGCCAGTTCTTTTATACTTAGCTAATTCAGGCCTACTTCCCACTTGACTTATGTTGAACCCTAGACATGTGGAGAGTTGGTGCTCATTTGAGTTTTCACTTTGGATTCACCTCTTGAAAGGGCGTTGAGCTGACGCGTGGCTCCTTTCACTAGTCCTGGACTTTTCAACGGCTAACTATGTCTCTCCTTTGACTCTGACCACGTGGTGAGTTGGTGCTCATTTGGAAACTAACCCTTTGGTTTCACTTCTAAAGTTGTGTTGTTGAGGCACGTGGAGGCTTCCATCGACCCTCTCATACTTAGTCAATTAAATGATCAATCTATCTCTTTTTTAGACTTGGGACACATGAAGGGCTGGTGTAAGTTAGGGAACCACCTTTGGCTTCAACCCTTGAAGTTGCACCGATGAGGCACGTGGCGCCATCCGCTAAACCTTCCATACTTAGCCGATTTAGGATTTTTCTGTCTTCATTTTGGACCAGGACACATGGAAATCCTGCGCTTATTTGAGGATTGTCCCTTGGGCCCTACCCTTGGATTTGTGCCATTTGGACGCATGGAGGCTTCCGCTACCACTTGAAACATGGCCACACCACATCTAATCAGAGATGTCCACGTACTACCCATGGATGCTGGGGAAAACATTGATGGGGAAGATACGCCCATCATTCTTGACTATGGGAAAAATAAAAAAGAAGGGGAAAAACTCCACCTTTATGCCCAAATTTCAAATTGTTCTCCATGGAATGGAAAAATGCAAACAATACCAGGCTCGATGTGATCCATTACTCCAAGGTACCGACTCAAAATTTTCAAAACTTGACTTCAAAAAGAGGGATTTTGAGGATGACAAAAATTGGCTCTTTCTGGGGATGACTTGATAGAGGAACGAGGAAAGATCAAGGAACATAGAAAAACTCCAGGAAAGAAGACCAATTCCTTATCCATTGGGAAAATAGAGTCAAAGGAAAACCAACACAAGAAGACAATACACACGAAAAGAAAATAGAAACAAAACACAAAGGAATGACCCAAAACCAACAACACTGTACACAATATACAGAAGGACCGCCTAGTCACATAAGACTTGAAAAACCTCATATGCTACCCACTATAAGGAAGTGGGAGAGGATAACTATCCATATAATCCAAATAGAACAATTTTCTCCAGCAAAATGCCTGATTTTAAAAGGACCAGGCTACATGGAATCAAACTTAGCATGACTTCCTCGAGGTTCATGCCTTTTGTCCCATATTAGAACAATGTCTCCCACTTGAAATATCTAGGTCTAGCTTTCTTGTCAAACAAATCCTTTACCCTCAGTTGATGAGCTAATATCCTATCAAAAAACTACAACTTGTCTTCATCCATCTTCTGGAGATACATGATCCTCTTTTCCAAGGAACTGGGAAAACTTGAATCTTCAATAGCCTTCATTAAGTGCAAGGCTGGTGATTCCATTATTCTTGTAAATGATCTTCAACAACATACACCACTTGAAATGGAGATATCCCAATTGCTCTTTTGGGTGTAATTCTATTTGCGCTAGAGGGCATCATAAAGTTTCTTGTGCCAATTCCTCTAAGAGTCATTAACAAGATTCCAACGATGGTTACAAGATTCTTGTTTGTTGATTATGCTTGTCCATTCCCTTGGGGATAGTAGTCTGAAGAATGAGAAAGGGAAATTCCATAACCGTAGCAGAAATACATCATCTTTGAAGAAGAAAAATTTGAAGCATTATCAGTCACAATCTTGTTTGGTACCCCAAACCTTATTAATATATTCTCCTTAATGAAATTACACACGACCTCGAAAGAAGTGCTTTTGACTAGAATGGCATCTACCCACTTAGTGAAGTAGTCTGTAGTAGTTAGCACATGAGTATGTCCAACACTGGAATGTGGGTTAATAGTTCTAATGAAATCCAATCCCCATTGTTGAAAGTGGTCTTCAATCACTACTGGCTTTAGTGGCAAAGCAACCAATTTAAGTCTCCTAACAAAATTCTAACACGCTTCACATTTACCTACCCATTTAGATACATCTATGAACGGTGTAGGCCAATATTACCCACCACAAAGGATTTTATGGGTAGTGAGAGGAGAAGAGAAATGGCCTCCACAATCCTGATCATGAAAAGTTGACAACAACTTCTTCTATTGCTCCTTGTCTACACACTTCAAGAATCTTCCATCTATGCCTCACTTGAACAAAGAATTCTCCCATAACACATACCGTGCACAAAATTAGCTTAATAGCCCTCTTTTCCTTAGAACTCAAGTGATATGGACACTTTCCATAAGTAAGAAAATGTCCCATAGCTATATACCATTCATCTATTGAACGAGGAAAAGGATAACAGAACATCAACTACTTCTTTGGATAATTCTACATCATCTTTTTCAAATAAGCTCACACAAGCCTTTACCTTAGACTATCTTAGTTAGCTTGATATCCAGGTCATATTCCTAGACATTTGCTACCCAATTGCCTCTCTTAGTTCCAAACTCTTGTTGTGTGAGAATAGACTTGATGGTTGTATCAAGAACAAGCACAACAAAGTGAGAATTAAGAATATAAAAATGAAACTGCTTGATAGCTTTGACCACTGCAAAATCATGTTTCTCCATCATAGTATATTTCAACTCATGAGCTTTTAGAACATAGCTCATGAAGGAAATTGGAAGTTCATTATCCTCAAAATTATTCTGAGTTAGCATGGTAGGCAAGGTATTCTCTGTAGCATAGCAATAGATGATAAAATCCTTGCTGAAATCAGGACATGCCAAGATGGGGGTTTTAGCAATGGCTTGCTTGATACCTTCAAATGCTTCCTTACCCTCAAAAGACTAACCATATTTTTCTTTCATTTCATCATGTGAGTAATGCTCATAGTCATTTCTTCAAAATTAGGAATGAATCGCCTCAGGAATTTTATCTTACCAAAGAAAGAGTGAACACCCTTTTTACTTGTGGGAAGAGGAATCTGCTAAATTGCTTGAACTATTTCTGGATCTATCTTGATTCCCTCTTTGGAGACAATTTGCCCCAAAAAATTTCCTTCAGTGACACAAAATATATACTTCTTTGGATTGAGAGAGACTCCATGTTTTCTGCAATTCTGGAGGACTCCTTCAAGATGCTGAAAGTGATATGCCCTTATTTTATAGAAAAGAGTCAAATCATCAAGGTACACAACAAACACTTTCCCTTAAAACTACCAAAATCAAATTCCATTACCCTCGAAAGGTGGCACCAGAATTGATAAGACCAAACGACATTCTCTTGTAAGCAAAGATGCCCCAAGGAGTAGTGAAAGTAGTTTTGTGTTGATCTGGGGTACTAACTTCCACTTGATTGTATCCAGAGAATACATCCAACATAAACAACATCTCAGAGCCTATGATAGCTTGCAAAACTTGATCCATCATGGGGAGAGGGTATTTTCCTTGAGAGGCTTGATTCAAATTCCTAAAATCCACATAGATGTGAATCTCACCATTCTTCTTCCTGACAGGAACAATGTTGGCGATCCATGTTGAATGGTGTATAGGAAAGATGATTTTTTCCTTTAGCAACTTCTATATCTCTTGAAAATAGTGCAACAACCTTGGGATTGTATTTCCTTTGTTTCTTCTTGAACGGTTTGATCCCAGGTTTCAGAGGGATAAAATGTTACATCTCCTTTGGCTAGAAATCCTTAAGATCATCATATGAATAGGAAAGAACATCAACATACCTTTTTAGTAGATTTAATACCTTCTTCTTCTCCTCTTGAGTGCAACATTTCCCAATGTTCACCATCTTAGGTTCATCAAGACTCCCAATATTAATCTTTTTCACACTCAGTAGACTACCGAGCTCCTTGGGAATTTTTAGACTTAATGTACCTATCATGCTTATCAAACAGGTCTTCCAAACTCACCAACCCTTTAGGGATCTTGTTACCTTTCAATTTGATGCAGCCATCTTGATCTGTCTCTTCCTTGATATCCCCTTCATTAGAGGATACACACTCTCTAGGAAAGGTCTCACTTCCTTCAAAATACAGCTGGTCAAAATTATCCCTAAGCTCCAAGAAAGAGAGAAAATGTTGATCATCGTTGAAAACCTGCCAATTATTTGCATTATCTGGTACACTAGGCCTATGAATCATTTCAATGGTAAATTTCTCCTGAGAGAAATCTAGGTGAGGAATCAATAAAGATCCTAAGACAGCTAGAGAATCAGCTCTAGTGTTCCTTTCTCTTGGCACAACTTCAATGGAGAAAGCATCAAGAAACTCAATGGAATCCCAGATAAGATTCTGTAATGTTTCAATATCCTATTATTCAATTGAAAAATATCTCTAACCTACTTCACAATCAGCTCTCCATCACCACAAGCATAAAGATTCTTCACTCCCATTTCTTTTCCCATGTTCAATCCAAGTAGGAGTGCCTCATATTCAGTTGTATTGTTTGTATTTTCAAAATAGAGCTTGAAGGAGAAAGGATGAATGTTCCCTTCTGGAGAGGTTAGCACCACACCAGCCCCAAGAGTAGCTTCCATCAAACTCTAGAGTCCAAATGCCATTGGGGTAATGAATCACTCCCTTTGGAAGTTTTGCCTCATCTTGTGACATGATCATGTAGTTAGCATGCCATGCATCCTCATAGAGTATTTATGCTTTTGGGTCAGTAGTCTTTTGTACAATGTATTCAGTATGTTTCTTAGGTAGCAGCTTCTTCATTTTTCCATTGACCGGGATCAAAGCATGTGACCAGTCCATTTGAATTTCACCTCCTACCTCCTTACAAATTTCTACTCAGCAACATCCCATATGAGGGAGGAATATCAGCTACCAAAATGGTGGCTAAGACCCTTTTCTCTAGAAAAGTAGCAAAAGCTACTTGTGCATCTTTAATTCTTCCAACCAAAGGCACTTTCCTACTTTCCATGGAATAACAGGAACCAAAGGCACATGTTAGGGTCAGACCCAAAGCATGGGCTACCTTTGCAGGCATTACATTGTCTGATGCTCTTGAGTCTATAACAAAATTACTAAGTTTATGGCCAGCTATGAGAAGATTCGTATAAAATGGTTCAATTTTTTCATTTGGGGAAGTGACTACACTTGACAAGGCTTGATTGAGGTGAGGAAGAGGGGGTGGGGAAAATACCTTTAGAAGTACTGGATGAGACTTTGGATTTTGAATTGACAAAGTTTACCATTTTAGCAAAAGCTTTTGGATGAGTCTGGTAAAACTCTACCTCTGAGATTTGGATTTTGTTCCTTTTGAGGTGATCAATAATATCAAAATATCCAGAGGTGGATGGGGCATCATTGCTAGGAACTTGAGAGACTCTTGATCTATCAATTTTAGGATTTGAAGGAGAAGGATTTTTGGAAAGATACGTAGAAGAGGAAGGATTAGCATTACTCACCTTTTGTGTAGAAGCAATGGGAATAGGATCTCCTCTTTTTGCAACCACTAGAATAGTTATAGGAAACTCCTTAGATTTCTTAACAGGCTGCACCACTTTCTCTTTTCTATTTTTTTTTATCCCAAGTCATAACAACATATGACTCACTATTCATATCTACCACTCTTTCATCATATTCATATTCATCATCCATACCTTATGTGGTGAGGAAATGAACTTGAGACCCACCAAGATCTTCCAGTTATTCAACTTCTTATTCTTTTGTTTCTTCATAGATTTTAGTACACTCCTCATCATCAGGTTCTTTAACTTCACAAGTTGCATTGACCAAAACCTTGATGGGTGGGCCTTCAATAGCCAATCTGGTCTGAGAAGAAGAAAGATGGTTCTGGCCTAAAAATGTTTTCTTGGAACATCTTGGTAAGGGGTATGCTGAGCTAATTGTTTCTTGAGAGAAATGAGATCATTTGCAAGCTTCTATACCAACTAATTAGAATTGGCTCTAAGGGAAGAGGAAGAGGAAGAAGCTTTATATTTGGAGGATTCTCTTTTTAGTTTACTAGACATGATTAAATCATCCTCAACATTGATAGCCAAATGTTGATCAACATCCAAAGTTACAAGGTTATCTCTCCTTAGTGCATAACTCACTTCAAGAAACTGGGCATTGAGGAAGAAGCACTTTTGGATTTGATCCACTGGACAAGTGTTCTATGGAATTTTATTAATTAGCTTGTTGAATTTAGCCACAAACTCCCTCATGGGCTCAAATGGTTCCTTCTTGATATGAGAAATTTGTGCTAATAGAGCATGCACATCTTCGAAGGTTTGAAATGCTGCTCAAACTAAGTTATCATGGTATTCCAATTAGTGATAGACCCAATAGGAAGGTGATAGACAAAATTGATCTCCACAAAATCTTGATAGAGACATCTTCATGTTCAACCCCAAGAATCCCACATGCAACAATGAAGGCTGCAATGTGTTCATCTGGATGAACCTTCCCATCACCCCGAACTTGGGAAAAATTTTCCTGTTACCCCTAGGTAACTCATGCAATGGCTGAGGAAGAGCAAGAGGCCTAACCTGTTGTCCCCAAGGAAAAGGAACTGCCATCTTTGGAAAAATTGACTGAAGGGGAACTGAAACACCAGCAAGTATCAAAGCACAAAGATTAGGACTGAGATGCTCCTGAGGAATGCTATCCTTGGAATTTTTGTCTTTAATAGGAGGTGTTCTTGTAGAACGATTTCCTCTGTTCCTTCTTGTTGGAAGAGAGAAGTTTTGTTACTCCAAAAGTTAAAAATGGGAATCCTCAACCCTGAGAGCTTTCTTCCCACATGTATACCATAGAGTCACCAGACCAACAATGATCTTGAAGTTGTTCTTTTAGAAAGGGATCCATTTGAAATGAAATCCCTAGTGGAGTCACCAAAAACTATTGGGTTTTTAAATGGAACTTTAACAAACCACAGTCAGGGGACAACAAGTCCCTCCTCTTTAATGGGAGAGGTTCCCTTATTGAAAGCAAGCAACAAAACTTATATACAAATGTACAACTTTCAAAGTGTGGATTCTGATACTTTGAAATGTTTTATGCCCAAAGATCATCAATACAAAAGAATGGAAGAATTAAGGAGATGAGGAAGGAAGAACATAACAATACCTTCAAGAAATATAGATGGCAGAGTATCACCTTATACGTATTGAAACAGGGAGATGCAAAATATAATCATTCACTTTCATAACTAGTATAATTCCAAAGACATAAAGTTTCATAAATTAGATAAACAAGAACATAGTTTTTATCATAAAATATGGATGATTCGTAAATTTTAGACAAGGAAGAAGGAATACAAGAGGAAGAAGGGAAATACTTTTGTATTTATTACTTTGAATCTATTACCTTTACAAAGTACCAGCATCCAACCTAAAAAACAACTGGAGAAGCCATTAAATAGCTTCCAAGAATGATTACATTCGGTTACAAAAAATGATGAAAATTGATTCAAGAAATGATGTTTGAGTCTCTCCAACACCTCGGCCATTTCCATGCCTAGTGGAAAAACTAGACACATTGAATCATAGCCGTTCATCTTGCCTTTGAAAACTTTGAATTCGAGTCATCCACATGGGAGGGATTTGAAATGAAGCGACCCGAGGACACCTTTTGCATTTTGTGCCCTTTGGAGAAATGACACTTTGGAACATTTTGGCCTACCCACCTACTTTTGATATGATCTTGACACATGGCCTTACTTGAGTGGGGATAGAGTCGTGGTTCACTTTTATAATTTTTACCTCTTTCCAATGTGGGGTCAAAAACACAAATTACTCCATCAACCTGTCTCCCTGCTTTGACCTTCGATGCGGGATTAATATTTGACTTTATTTCTTGGCATGGATGGGGTGTGGGTCACTTTTTAACTTTAAGATCCTTTATGAAAACAAATCTCAAATTCTCAAATCACCTCGATGGCCAACTTTCCCACTTTGATTTTTCAACAGAATAAAAAAAAAATGGCCCGCCTCCCCGCTAACGCTTGAAACATGGCCACATGTCCTTTAAGGTCCAATTCAATATTTTTACATTTTTGACTAAGTCCCTTTTGTTTGGCGAGGCCATTTATCTGACCCTCGACACATGGAGAGTGGCGCTCATTTGGGACCTACCTCTAGATTTTTCCTTTGAAGTTACACCAAGCTAACACGTGGAGGATTCCATGCAAACTATTCTATACTTAGCCGATTCAATGGCTGACTCTTCCCCTTCTTTGAATTTTACCACGTGGTGAGCCCTTGCACACTTGAGGACTCATTCATGATTCTTCCTTTGAAATTACGTTATAGAGACACGTGGAGAGCTCTTCCAGTTCTTTTATACATAGCCAATTCGGGCCTACTTCCCATTTAACTTATGTTGAACCCTAGACACATGGAGAGCTGGCACTCATTTGAGTTTCCACTTTGGATTCACCTCTTGAAAGGGTGCCGAGCTGATGTGTGGCTCCTTACATAGTCCTAGACTTTTCAATGACCAACTTTGTCTCTCCTTTGACTCTGACCACGTGGCAAGCTAGAACTCATTTGGAAACTAGCCTTTTGGTTTCACTTCTAAAGTTGCGTCATTGAGGCACGTGGAGGCTTCCACCAACCCTCTCATACTTAGTCAATTAAACGATCGAATTTGTCTCTTTTTTTGAACTGGGACATGTGGAGGGCTAGAGAAAGTTTTGGGAACCACCTTTGGCTTTAACCCTTGAAGTTACGCTGATGAGGCACGTGGCGTCATCCATTGAAACTTCCATAGTTAGCCGATTTAGGATTTTTCTATCTTCATTTTGGACCTGGGACACGTGGAAAGCTTGCCCTTATTTGAGGACTATCCCTTGGGGCCTGACCTTGGAGTTGCGTAGGTTTGGACACGTGGAGGGTTTTTATTCCACTTGAAACATGGCCACACTGCATCTAATAAAATATTTCCATGTACTACCCATTGATGTTGGGGAAAACATTGACGGGGAAGATACGCCCATCATTCCCAACTGTGGGAAAAAATTAAAAGAAGGGGAAAAACTCCATCCTTCTTCCCCTTAGTCCTATCAATGTAAATTTCTTAGCCCTTGATCATGAAGAATTTTCAAATGATCTAGAAAATGGCACTAAGGTTGAGATAATTCCATATTTTACTCTAGATGATTTAGCAAACAAAAGGCATGCGCTTAATCCATACAAGGAAATGGAAGAATCTGAATTAGGTTTATATTATGTACACAAAGAAAACTCAGCCATTCTTAACATCACCAAGCTAGAAAATAAGAATGACCATGATGTATGGCAACTATTTTTCGATGGTTCAAGAAGAAAACAAGGTGCTAGAGGTGGTGCAATGTTGGTTTCACCACCGAGCGTCAAGTATTATTCAAATTTCCAATTTCATTTTGTATGTTCAATCAACACAAATAAATAAGAGGCTTTGATTCATCGACTTCATTGGGCCAAGAAAAGAAACAAAGAATTTGCAAGTATTTTGGGAGAGTGAGCTAATTTTGAATCAAGTCAAAGGACACCATGCTGTAAAGAACAACCTACTCAAGAGCTACAAAAATAGGGTATGGGACCTAATTGAATATTTTGAAGCATTTAATATTGAATCCATACCTAGGAAGAAGAATGAAATTATAGATAGACTTGCAGTAGTTGGAGAAACATTTAATGTGGTTGAGAGCATCAAAAGAGACAAAACGCACCCATATATATATGTGAGTATAAGGACAAGAGTTCTAGACAATAACACAATATAGAAGGTGTTTGAGAATGATCAATAGATCATTAATTTACTGTAAGAAGAGGCTGAATTCTCATCTAGGAATTAACATAAATTACGGTAGTAGTATGGGGATCAAATATTACAGCTACAGAGAGACAAGCTTCCCAAAGGTTTAGTTACACTGCGGAGTCGATATTCAATCTTAATGACCGTTTCATAAAGAGAACGCTAACTTACATGTCAAAGGAGAAGATTCAAAACCGATTTTAGTTAGAGAAGGAAAAACACTTCAAATTGGAAAATTGGCCACTGAATAGGAGAAATAAGATTTCATACAACTTTACCAAGAGTTTCCAGATGTCTTTGCTTATAGCTATGAGGACCTACAAGGATTCAATCCGAAGTTGGCACAAAATACAATAGAATAGGGATCCGAGATGCTAAGACCATCCGATAAAAGAAAATACCAATCAACCCACACATTGAGCCTCTTATGAAGAAAGAGCTAAACAAGCTCTAATAAACGCAAGAATTATATTCCCAATCAAGCATTCAAAATGGGTTACAAACTTTGTTCCAGTCAGGAAGAAGAATGAGGAAATTAGGTTGTGCATGGAATTTCGATACATGAATAGAGCATCTCTCAAACACCACTATCCACTCCCTTTAATGGAACAAATATTACAAGTAGTATCCAGTTCAGAATTATTCTCTCTCCTATATGGCTACTCGAGGTACAATCAAAAAATGGTGAAAGAATAAAATCAATTCAAAATGGCCTTCGCTATCAAGTGGGGAACCTATGCCTACAAGATGATTCCATTTGGACTATCAAATGCTTGATCCACTTTCCAAATGGTAATGGATATGGCATTCAATGGGTTGATCAAAAAAATAGTATGTATATATCTTAACGATATCACTGTGTTCTCTAAAACTACAACAGATCGCCTCTTTCATTTGAGACATGTATTTCAAAGGTACAAGAGATTTGGGCTATCATTGAATCCCAAGAAATGCATATTCCTTTCCCACAAAGGTAATCTCCTAGGCCATATTGTGTCAAAGGAAGGATTGAAAATTTACCCAAAAAGAGTTGAAGCAATTTGAGCATTGCCCTTGTAAAGTCACAATAAGGCTCTTCGTGGCTTCTTAGGAAGGATCAATTTTATCCATAGGTTTGTACAAAAAATTTCCACTCTTGTGAAGCCAATAACACTGATGTTGAAGAAGAGTATGGATTTTAAGTGAACATTTGAAGGCAAGAGAATTTTTGAAGCGATAAAGGATGCTATACCCCAAGTTCCAACTCTCATCAATCCAAACTTCTGCAAGCACTTCATGCTCTATGCCTTTGGTGGTGGGGAAACAATTTCTACAATACTTATACAAAAAAAAAAGAGGGATCTCAACGCCGGTTGCCTTGTTCAACCAAGGTTTGGAAGAATATGAAACTAGGCATTCTTTCATCGAGAAGCATGTTCTTTTATTGATAAGGATTTTGATGAAGTTCAAACACTTTGTCTCAAACAATAAAATTCAGATGTTGGTTTCTCATCTGAGAGTCAAGGACTTCCTTCTAAAAAAGGACCTAAATGAGAAACCTACATGATGGATCACTTGTGTCATGGAATATGACATTGAAATTAAGATCACTAATCTGGTCCATGGAAAAGGTTTATGTGAACAACTAGCCTCGAGTCGAGTAGGTTGAGGTAGGGGACGGGAAAGAAGTTGTCTTGGCACTACAAGATAGTCAAGAACAAGTAAATGATAATATGCCCACTCCTTATTGGACTCATAACATGATACTCTTCCTACAAACAAGACTATGCCCTCTAAAAATGAACACATCAAAGAGGAGATACTAGATTACAAGCCAATCCATATGTGCTTGTTGATTGTGTTTTGTTCAAAAAGGACATCAATGGTGTTCTACTGAGATGCATTGGAATGGATAAAATTGAGAGGATGTTACAATAATTTTAGGATGGAATGGTTAGAGGACATTTTTCCCCATGGGTAACATCTCTCAAGATAATGAAGGCAGGTTACTATTCGCCCACAATTTTCAATGACTGCTATACATGAATAAGAAAATGTAGAAAATGTGCATTCTTCGCAGGAAAAGAAAGACTAACAAGATTTCCATTGCATCTAATTTCAATTAAACAACCATTCATGAAACGGGATTGGAATTCATCAAGTTCATTAATCCAAATTATATTCAAGGCTATGAGTGGATTCTCATGGCAACAAACTACTTCATTAACTGGATGAGGCGGTAGCACTCAAAGAAGAAAATGAGTCTAACATACTAGACTTTTATGAAGGAATAGTCACAAGGTTCGGTGTATCGACCACTATCATATCGAACAATGCATTTGCGTTCTAGGTTCCAAGATCACAAAATGGGTTATTAAAAACATGATCTACTTGATCACCTCTTCAAACTATTACCCACAAGGTAATGGACATGTTATCCAAAATTCACCCCTAGGGTAAATTTTGATAACATGCATTAAATTCTCAAGTCCTAGGAAAATGGATTGATTTAGGGCAAAAATCATGTTTAGGGTTCCCTCGGGAATTTTTCTAACTCCCTATCTAAGAAGAAAAGAGCAAGTTACGAGAAAATGTGAAAAAGTCACTGAAAAAAATAAGCTTGGGCCAGGAAAAAATCATGAAAAATGGCTAAGTCCCTAGTCCTCGCATAGCGGTTGGGACATGAGGTACATCTCGGCGCGAATTAGCCGAAAGGCCGCCAGGCGATCTGCGAGCAAAGGAACATCTGGGCCGTCGGGACGCGTGGGACGCGGAAAGCCGGTTCGGTCGAAGGAGAAGAAAATCAACAAACTGCTTTGGGAAATTTGGGACAAGAAGGCGTGAAGGGCGAACCAGCCGGTTTGGCCAAAATGGGGAACTTTCGCTTTGGGACATTTGGGACAAAGGGATGTGTGGGGCGCAGATAGCCGAAGGAGTCGAAAGCCAATCAAGCAACGCCACGTCACTTTGGCGAATGAGGGACAAGGAAGCCCATTTCGGATGGATCGGAGGTTTTGTCCCAAAAATTCGAGACATCTCGGGACAAAAGATGTGGAAGACGCGAAAGAGCCGAAAGACCCAGCGGACCAACCAAATCATGACACGTGTCACGAGGAGAAAAGTCCAAAAGTTCAAAGGGCGAGGTTTCAAGCACTAACCCGAGCTAATAAAAAGAGGACACATGTCCAATGAGGAAGGAAGCTCGGAGCTCGGGAAGGAGTTAGAGAGTTTGGCAAGAGTTTTGGCCCAAAAAGGCAAAAGCAAAGGTCTGCCCCGTGCCTGTTGACTAATCAATGCATGCCACATGTCCCAGTGGCGGGGCATGGAAGGAAAGTGGAAAATGTTACAAAATCACAAAAGGAAAAGCTTTCAAGGAAAACCCGCAGGACGGCGAGAGGAGAGAGAATTATGTATACAATCAGCGCTTGACACGTGTCATCCAGTGGCGTAGACCACGGGAAGAAATTTTAAAAAAATCTGTTTTGCTGTTTTGTGCCCTAAATCTTGGATCGCCATATCTTCCGATCCGAGCTTGGATTTACACGTTATTTATATCATTGGAAATCTTATGAAATTATCTACATGATTTCGGGTTAATCTTGAATTTTGGTGGAGTCTAGAGAGAGAAAATTGAGAAACAGCTCTGACACATGTTCATGGCCAGAAGTGACATTTCAACGACCAGATTTAATGCGAGAATGGGTCGCATTCTCCGTAATTCAGTCAAATTGACGGGGTATGGGTTTGTATGGTATCCCATGCCATTTTAATGCATCTGCAGTCGAGGAGGAATGGGCTCTCACGTTTTTATGCGTTTCATCCCCCGGCTCGACCCATGTAATGTAAAAGCCAGATTTGGCTCATTTCTAAAAGGGGGAACATTTTTTGGACATAGCAACTTCTTCTTTCACCTCCAGCAAGTGATTGTTTGAAGAATCAGACCTCTCCAAAGACTCAGCAATGTTCTTTACCTCTATGAGGTTGTAATGCGATGATTGTGACACTAGAAAGCGATAATGCAAGCCTTGTGAATGAGTTTCAGTCCTTTGTTTGTATTATTTGCTTCATTTCAGATCCTAAATTATATCTTATCAGCCTATGTATGTTTTATGTTGCAATCTCTGGTTTGTGTCTATTTGCATGACAAAAATGTTTCACCACTCCTTTTGGTGCATCACCATCTTTAGTTAGTTTCAATTTTGCATTTCTATCCCCTGTCTCTGGCAATTTAGAGTAGGATTAGGATCTAAACCTCTGTAGTTTTGCAAAATATAGATCTAAATCAGAGGAGTTTGAGGAACCAGCCTCGAATCTAGAGATTCCTCTCTCAATTTCATAAATCCCACACTTGGAGAGAGGTTTCCATGTTGTGCAATCACACTGGATGCTAGAGTGATCAACCTAGAAGCCCGATCTCGCATCCGGGGTGTTGTGAGTCTGCGACAACGCTTTTGGCACACCGGGCGGGACCATAGAGATCTCATTTTTATTGCGAGAAAAGTTGATGTGCATCTGCTGCAATTTTGTCTCTTATAAGAGCTATTATTGCATATCTCGCGACTCAGGGGAAGAATCAACTAGTTTGTATGCAGGCACGAAAACTCATGAGAAGAATCACCACAAGGTCAAGAGTTCGAGAAGAAGAAGTGCTTTGTTTGGATACCTACAATTATATCCAAGAAGAAGGAAAAGAGGATGGAGAATTCTAAGGTCTCCATCTCCACCAAACATAACTCTCTCAACTCCTCCACCTAGTAGGCCTTTCATTCACCAACAAGGGTTTTAAGACCGATTAGAATGGCTCGAACAACCCCTACATCAACTTCACAGGGCTGCAGCCCACTTGCTCTCAATTCACAACATCCAATTCCTATTGCAGCCTTGAAGAACATTCCGTACTTCAATGGAGAAAATCAGACTACTCCGTGTGATCATGTTAAAGATATTGCTAGCCTTTGTGCAATCCATGAAATCAATGAGATGCAAGTGGTACATTGGCATCTTCATTCAAGGGTAAAGCATTGTAATGGTTCGAAGCCTTGAAGTTGGTTCTATCAAAAATTGGAATCATTGTGTATAGCACTTCATGAGCAATTTGGAGAAAAGGGAGACAACTTGTCTCTTTTGGAGCAACTGAAAACCATCAAGAGAGCTCCCAATGAGCACCGTGACCAATTTCAACTTGATTTCAAAAGACTTGGGAAAGGATTCTGTGGCGATCAAAGCAATGCAGAAGGTGCTTTTCTTTACTATCTCAAAGCTTTAAATTCTGATGTTTCTATGTTGATTCAGTCCATGGGAGGCATAACTATCCCTATGGCTTATAAAAGCATTGCCATTAGGGCTGAAAACTCTTTAATCCAAGATGGCAAACTTGCCCCAGGACCTCCCATGCCACTATTTCCAAGTTTAGAGAATCCAAACACTAGTCAAGCACCTAATTTGGCTCCTTCTCCCACTCCTAGAAATCGAGTTCAAATGAAGCTTCCACTTCATCTCCAAGTGCCCCAAATGAGCTTGAGGTCATGAAGCAATTGCAAAACCTAGGAAGCGAAATGTTACTCTCAAAAGGAAACAAGCCCAAATTTTTAAACCTTCTTATCAACCCCAAGCTCAGCCTAATAGGTAGCCATACCAACCACAAAGGCCACCTAACCCAGCTGCAAATATAAATCAAGCAAGGCCTCCTGCCAATAGACCATTTCAGCCCTATAATCCAAATGCCATATCTACCTCCAAGGCATTGGTGCCAACGCAAAACAACATTGCCCAGGAGTATGACTGGTGTTTTCCATGCAATGAGCCTCATAACCAATCCATGTGCTTCAATGGTGCTCTCAATCAAGCATTGATGGTGACAACTACTGGTGTGGAGGGTGAGGGCGATCAGGAAGGAAAGCAACAACAAGAAACATTCCAACAAAGCAATCAGCCTCAAATGACACCACATTGGTGAACCCAGGCAGCAGAGGATTTCTGTTGCATGAACCTAGTAGTTTCCAACACAAGGTCGAAGAGAAGGAATTTGGGTGAAGAATAGCCATTGGCCCAACCAATCCACAATCTTCTATGGTTCCACAAATGGTTGGCAAGCAAAGTCCAGTTTCAAATGCACAAGGGCAGCCAAGAACAGCCCCTAAGCCAACTCAAATGCTAGATGTTGCAGCCCATATGCAAGCGGTGAATGTGCAAACCAAGGGACAATAGATGGATACTTCATTCTCGTTCAAGATATCATTGATCGATGAAGAAGACAAATGTAAACATATCAATGTGGGAATCACTATCTATCCCAGACAAAGAGATTTGCTACAAGCTGCCATGAAGGATTGGTCAACTTCAAATCAACCGATCCAAATACAAGAGAAGGTACTCACAAATGCTGCCCATCTGAAGGAAATCATGGAGGACAAATTAGGTAAAATTTTCGAAGCCCCCTCCTTTTTATGTCTCATTAATCATTGGAAACCAATTGGTTCACAATTGCATGATTGATTCCAGGGCAAGTAGCTCAGTGATGCCCAAGCAAATAGCTGATCAGCTAGGGCTTCAATATGAAGTCATCTCCAAGGGTGTAGTGCAATTAGATGGGACAACAGTGACAATGGTTGGAGTAATCAAAGGTTTGAGCCTCACACTGCACGCATGTCCCAACGTAATAGTGTTACAAGATGTGTCAGTCATAGACCTGCCACCACTCTTTGCATTGTGCTTGTCAAGAGACTTCACTGCTAAAATTGGAGGCTATCTTTCGGTGGATTGGTCACACATGTTGTTTAGAACAAGGTATGGAACTAAGGCCACAATCAGATCTGAACCTATTGCAAACTTTCACATTGAGCCTTACACTCCAAGCCAAATCAATACCAATTGTTCAGCGTTTGATCAAGAAGATTATCCAAGCACTGATGAAGCTAACACCAAGGTTGGAAGCATCCCAGATTTGACTCTTGATGAATGGGCAAGCAAGGTGCATGCTTTTGATCCTTATCAAGAAATAGAAGAATCTGAGCTAGGAGTTTATTGTTTACATGAAGAGAATCAACCTCTCCCCAGCATCACCAAGCCAGATCATAAGGACAAGAATGAAGTATGGCAATTGTTCTTTGATGGGTCAAGGAGTAGACAAGGTGCAGGAGGAGGAGCTATGCTCATTTCACACAAGGTATAAGGTATTACTCACCCTTCCGTTTCTAGTTTTCTGCTCAAACAACACAATTTGAGTATGAAGCCTTAATTCATGGACCGCACCGGCAAAGAAGAAATACATCAAGAATTTACAAGTATTTGGTGATAGTGAGCTAATCATAAACCAAGTCAAAGGAAAAAATGCTGCCAAAAATGATCTCTCGAAGAACTACAAAAATCGAGTATGGGATCTCATTGAAGATTTTGAAACTTTTAGCATCAATTCCATCCCAAGAAAAAGAATGAAGCAATGTGAGACGGTGGCAGCAATTGGGGCTGCGTTTGATGTTGTAGAAAGTATCAAAAGTGAAAAATCTCAGCCTCATATCAAAGTGGTTGTGAGACCAGCTATTCCGGATAACAATACAAGTTGGCAAGTCTTCGAGAATGATCAAAAGATTGTTAATTTCCTCCAAGAAGAAGCTGAGTTCTCCGCCAGGAATCAAGACAAGCTACATCAACAGTATGGTGACCAAGTGGTGCAACTGAGAACTAACAAATTACCAAAAGGCCTCATAACCTTGGAGTCAATCTTCAACCCGAATGATCAGTTCCGGAAGGAGAAAGCAAACATTCAAGTAAAGGGTGAAGATTCAGAGCCTATTTTAGTGGAAGAAGGCAAAACATTGCAGATTGGCAAAGTAAGTACCTCACAAGAGAAATCTTTTTTTTTTTCAGCTTTGTCAAGAGTTCCCAGATGTCTTTGCTTGGACTTACAAAGATCTAAGAGGTTTCAACCCAAAATTGGCACAACATACTATTGAGCTAGATCCAGAATCCAAGCCGATAATCCTCATATCGAACCTCTCATGAGAAAGGAGTTAAGCAAGATTATTGAGGCCAGATCATCTTCCCCATCAAACACTCAAGTTGGGTTGCAAACTTGGTGCTAGTAAGAAAGAAAAATGGAGAAATAAGACTATGTGTTGACTTCGGAGAGACTTAAACAGAGCCTCCCTCAAGGACCATTACCCACTCCCTTCCATGGAGAAAATATTGCAAGTTGTAGCTGGTTCAGAAAGGTTCTCACTACTTGATGGCTACTCAGGCTACAATCAGATTATGGTGAAGGGAGAAGACCAATTCAAGACAGCCTTCACAACCAAATGGGGCACATATGCTTACAGGAAAATGCCATTTGGGCTGTCCAACGCTGGTGCTACCTTTCAAAGGGCAATGGACATGGCATTCAAAGGTTTGATTAACAATGTGGTGCTGATCTACCTTGATGATATCACTATTTTTTCAAAGAATGCAGCAGACCACCTCTCTCATTTGAGACAAGTCTTCATGAGGTGTAGGAGATTTGGAGTGTCTTTGAATCCTAAGAAGTGCATCTTTCTTGCACATGAAGGAAAGCTGCTTGGCCATATTGTCTCCAAAGAAGGATTAGCAATTGATCCAGAAAGAGTTGAAGCCATAAGAGCACTACCACTGCCAAGCCACAAGAAATCCCTTCAGAGTTTCGTGGGAAGGATAAACTTTGTTCGGAGGTTTGTCCCAGATTTTGCAGCCCTTGTCAAGCCCATCACCAAAATGTTAAAGAAGAGCATGGCTTTTAAGTGGACAGCAGAAGGCAAGGAGAGTTTTGAAGCAATCAAAGAAGCTATCTCTCAAGCACTAACTCTCATCAACCTGAGACTTCTCCAAGGATTTCATCCTCTATGCATTTGGAGGTGATGACACTATTTCTCGCCATTTTGGTACAGCGGAGAACAAGGATAATGATGATCAGCCAATTTCCTTCTTCAACCAGAGCCTAGATGACTATGAGGTGAGATACTCTTTTATTGAGAAGCATGTGCTTGCGATGTCGGAGGGTTGAAGAAATTCAAGCATTTAATCTCAAACAACAAGGTCCAGGTTGTTGGTCTCACATCTTTGAGTTAAGGACTTCCTCCTCAACAAGGATTTGAATGAGAAAAGGGCAGGTTGGATCACCCGTGTCATGGAGTATGACATTGAGATCAAGATCACCAAGTTGGTAAGAGGGAAAGGATTGTGTGAGCAGCTGGTTTTGGGAAACAAAAGAAGTATGTAATGAAGAAGAGGCTGTTTTGACAGTCCAAGACAGCCATGAGACAAGTGGCAAGCAAGAAGAAGATAATGCTGCCACCACTCCTTGCTTTGGACCCAAGGTATTATGCACTTCCTAGGCACGAGGCCTATGCCCTCCGGAGATGAACAAGATCCAAAGGAGACACTTCAGATTGCAGGCTGTCATCGTATGTCATTGTTGATGGAGTTTTGTTCGGAAATATGTAAATGGAGTCTTTGTTGAGGTGCATTAGAGCAGTCAGATTCAAACGGTATTAGAAGAGTTTCATGGTGGACCAAGCTAGTGGCCATTTTGCAGCAAGAGTGACAGCTCTAAAAATCATGAAGGCTGGTTATTATTGGCCTAAAATATTCGATGATTTCCATGCATGGATCAAGAGGTGTAAGAAATGTGCATTCTTCACGGGAAAAGAGAAGTTTGCTGCCCTTCCATTGCATCCAATCTCGGTTGACCAGCCATTCATGCAATGGGGTTTGGACTTCATTGGAGTCATCAATCCCAATTCAAGCCGAGGGCACAATGGATTTTGACAGCACATACTACTTCACTAAATGGACAGAAACAATAGGACTCAAAGAGGCAAATGAGTCTAGCATCTTAGACTTTTATGAGGGGATAACAACCAAATTTTGTGTACACCTTATTTAATATACGATAATGTATTGGCATTCATTGGATCTAAGGTGAGTGAGTGGGTGTGAAGAACGGTATTTACCTAAGCAATTCATCAAAATATTACCCCCAAGGTAATGGCCAGGCCGAGTCTACAAACAAGAACTTGTTGAGGATCATTAGGAGGACTCTTGACGAGAATCGAGGTCTTGGCATACCAAACTGAAATCAGCCTTATGGGCTGATAGGATCACTCCCAAAAGATCCATAGGTAACTCTCCATTCGGACTTGTCATGGAAGAGAGGAAATCTTGCCCATGTCACTTGAGTTTCCAACGTTGGAACTCATGAAGTAGTTGGAGTTGCTAGAGTTTGAGCCCATGGAGGTGAGGTATGCGAGTTGATGGAGCTACAAGAGATCAAAAATCAGGCATCCCAAGCAATGGAAAAAGATCAAGCATCGATCAAGAAGACCTTTGATAGAAAGGCCAAGGATAGATCTTTTCAAGTTGGAGATCTAGTGTTGAAATGGGATGTGGACAGAGAAAAGCGGGAAGGCATTCAAAATTTGATGCCATTTGGAGTGCCCATACATGGTCACAAAGTGCAAGAACAAAATGCTTTCCAATTATCCTCACTTTGGATGGTGAAGAACTGTAGATTCCAGGTCCAATGGAATCTATCTCAAGCATTACTTCTAGAGGGAAGTTCACTACCTTATAAATATCGGGATTAGATTTTCATTCCTCCAAGTGCTTGTGCACATTGTTTTGCTGTAGGTTAGTTTTTGTTTTCCCTAAGTGCTTCGACATAGCTTGCTGTCCATGGAGATGTTTAGCAATCCTTGCTTTCATCGGAGTGACATTCCATCTTCCTCCTTGCACATTCAAGTCGCTTAGGGTTCTAAATAGAATATTTGATGACTCCATGCCCAATGGACTACTTCAGGCTACTAGTATCTTCTACCTAGCAGGTGGTAACCCATTGAGTCACCAAATTGTTATCCAAAATTCACCCCCCAGGGTAAATTTTGATAACATGCATTAAATTCTCAAGTCCCAGGCAAATGGATTGATTCAGGGAAAAAATCATGTTTCTAGGGTCCCCTCAGAATTTTTTCTAACTCCTCTTTCCAAGAAGAAAAGAGCAAGTTCTGAGAAAATGTGAAAAAGTCACAGAAAATAATCTTGGGCCAGAAAAATCATGAAAAATGGCTAAGTCCTAGTCCTCACAACAGTTGGGACGTGAGGGACATCTGGGCACGAATCGGCCGAAAGTCCGCCAGCGATCTGAGCAAAGGAACATCCGGGCCGTCGGGACGTGTGGGACATGGAAAGCCGGTTTGGCCGAAGGAGAAGAAAATCGACTAACTGCTCTGGGACATTTGGGACAAGAAGACGCGAAGGACGCGAACCGCCGGTTCGGCCGAAATGGGGAACTTTCACACTGGGACAGTTGGGACAAAGGGACGCGTGGGACGTGGATAGCCGAAGGAGCCGAAAGCCAATCAAGCAATGCCATGTCATCGGCCGAATGAGGGACAAGGAAGCCCATTTCGGGCGGATCGGAGGTTTTTGTCCCAAACAGTCTTGGGACATCCGGGACAAAAAGACGCGGGAGACGCGAAAGAGCCGCACGGACGTGGACCAACCAAATCATGACACGTGTCACAAGGAGAAAAGTCCAAAAGTTCAAAGGGCGAGGTTTCAAGCACTAACCCGAGCCAATAAAAAGAGGACACGTGTCCAATGAGGAAGGGAAGCTCGGAGCTCGGGAAGGAGTTAGATAGTTTCACAAGAGTTTTGGCCGAAAAGGCAAAAGCAAAGGTCCGCCGCGCCCCTGTCGACCAATCAATGCATGCCACGTGTCCCAAGTGTCGTGGGCGGAAGGAAAGTGGAAAATGTTCCAAAATCACAAAAGGCAAAAATTCAAGGAAAACCCACCGACTGGACAATAGAGGAGAGAGAATTACGTATCAATCGATGCTTAACACGTGTCATCCAGGAGTGGCGAGCGCGGGAAGAAATTTTAAAAAAATTACTTTTCTGTTTTGTGCCCTAAATCTTCAGATCGCCATATCTTCCGATCCAGAGCTCGATTTACACGTTCTTTATATCATTGGAAATATTATGAAATTATCTACATGATTTCGGGGTTAATCTTGAATTTTGGTGCAGTCTGGAGAGAGAAAATTGAGAAACGGTTCTGACGCGTGTTCATGGCCAGAAGTGACATTTCAGTGACTAGATTTAATGCAGAATGGGTCGCATTCTCCTGTAATTTAGTCAAAATGATAGGGTATGGGTTTATAAGGTATCCCATGCTGTTTTAATGCATCTGCAGTCAAGGAGGAATGGGCTCTCACATTTTTTGTATGTTTCTGTCTCCTGGGCTCGACCCATGCAATGTAAAAGCCAGATTTGGCTCATTTCTAAAAGGGGGAACATTTTTTGGACATAGAACTTCTTCTTTCACCTCCAATAAGTGATGGTTTGAAGAATCAAACCTCTCCAAATCTTACTGTGATTCTTTACCTCTCTCGAGGTTGTAATGCGATGATTGTGACACTTTGGAACGATAATGCAAGCCTTGTGAATGAGTTTGATCCTTTGTTTGTATTATTTGCTTCATTTCAGATCCTAAATTATATCTTATCGGTCTCTGGTTTGTGTCTATTTGCATGATAGAAATGTTTCCCCACTCCTTTGTTGGTGCATCACCATCTTTAGTTAGTTTCAATTTTTGCATTTCTATCCCTATCTCCTAGCAATTTAGAGTAGGATTAGGATCTGAACCTCTGTAGTTTTGTAAAATATAGATCTAAATCAAAGGAGTTTGAGGAACCAGCCTCTAATCTGGAGATTCCTCTCTCATTTTCACAAGTCCCCACACTTGGAGAGAGGTTTCCATGTTGTGCAATCACACTGGATGCTAGAGTGATCAACCTAGAAGCCTGATCTGCATCCAGGGGTGCTTTGTGAGTCTGACAACGGGACATGTAGAGTCCACAAACAATAATTTGGTTAGAATCATCAGAAGAACTCTAGATGAAAACTAAAGGAAATGCAATAAAAGCTAAGATCGGTGTTATGGGTTGATAGGATCACACCAAAGAGGTAAATAGGTAATTCCCCTTATAAACTAGTCTAGGGAAAGAGATAGTGTTTCCTATATCATTAGAACAACCCGCATTGGAGGTCATGAAGCAATTGGACTTGTCTACATTTGAACCAATGGAGGATAGGTATGTAGAGTCAATCGATTGGAATAAATCGTAGAAAATTCAGTTTAAACGAAGGAGAGAGATCAGGCCTAAGTCAAAAGATGGTTATATAAGAAAGCAAGAGCAAGGACCTTTCAAGAGGGGGACCTAGTTCTAAAGTGGGAAGCAGATCGGGAAAAACCAGGAAGGAAATCCAAGTTTGATGCCATTTAGAGTGGCCCCTAAATGGTCACGGGGTGTAAAACTAGCAATTCCTTCCAAGTTTCTACATTGGATAGAGAGGAAATTCCATTTCAAGTTAATAGAATCTATCTTAAACATTGCTACTAAAAAGAAAAGGTTTCACCCTTGTAAATATTATCCTACGATTTTAGTTCCTCTAAGTGCGTATGCACATTGTCTTATTGTATTGTAGGTTTTAGTTTCCTAAGTGCTTCAAAATAGGTTTTGTTGCTCTTAGGTTGTATCATGTGCATTCAAAGTGCCTCCCAATGAATGTTATTGTAGAGACACCAAAATTGGGTCACACTCCCCTTGGTCCCCTTTCGAATAACCAACTTAAACACATTCACCTAACCATGACCCTTATACCCCACATTAATATTAATTTAATTATTTAAAATTAAATTAATACCCATCCTCACCCCATTATTAATTTAATTACTTTAATTAAATGGATGCCCACCTCACCTCGACACCTCGCTTGTAGACCTATTCATGGTATGTTTCCATAAATGAATAAGAATTGGTTCAACCAAAAAACCATTGCCTATTATTCCTCTAACCACCTTCCCAAATATAAATGAGATAACGTTTATTCTCATCCATGAATAAATGAATGGACTTGACCCAAATGATGCGAGATATATCATTTTTAGTAAACCTAGGAATCCCGCCTTAACCGACACTCGTCATCCCGAAATTGATGCTAGTCAAACAAGAACCATCATCGCTACCATTTATTCATTTTGGTAACCTTTTTTATGGGTTGGCACATTCTAAAATCAAGGATAAGATAAGAGAGATGCATGTAAGAAGAACCAGAGTCTTTCTGCACCTACAAACATCCATAGCAAGTACTGGAATAGATATAGAGGTAATGCACTTATGGTAACATTCCGGGAAGCACTTCCGCAATACCAAAAATCATTCCTCTGATCAACCATCATCACCATCCAACCATTTGAACTTGCACCATAGTAAGTACACTTTTTACCTGCTTCATCTATTTCTACTTCAGTCTATTGGGTTCTTCTATTGTTGTTATTAGTTTCCACTTGCACCCCCATTCCCCTACCATTTAATTTCCTGTAAACTCAACCATTCCTCCACCCACACCATTAAATCACTTATATCCGAATGTTACACATCTCTGAGTATAAATAAGATTCCTACAAACCTCTTCACCCTCCTTTTTTTTCTGTTTAACCTTAGATCAACCTATACAATAAGATCTTTTGAGTTGTATCATCCCGCTCTACCGATGTTGGTTACCCATAACCGTTGTCGGTTCCGCCTTAACCATTATCGGTCATACCCGACTAACATCGGTCTTTGTGTGCCCAAACACTATGTAAACCAAAGAACCACCTACCCACAAAAATAACCCAAACACCTTACCCAAACATGTTAAGACCTTATCTATGACTCTGTAACTCCGACTCAAAGACCTTGACCCATATAGCTTTTTAATATTTAATTAGATCGACACTCGATAGTGATTTGAGGTACCCAAATCGAATACTAGGAGTAGATTAGTATATGTACGTATTTAAGTTATTTCATATTTTTATAAAAACAATGGATTGACAGCCCTTTAGCGATATCACACTTCCTAATGTAGCATACACTAGGCGTCACCCACTTTGTCATATATTATTTAACTCTTCTTTGGTGGACTTGTTTTCTATTTCAGGTAGTTCCTTTCAGCCAAAAGGAAGCTCTCACAGCAAGATCGGATCGAGAAGTCGGAGAATGCACGCATCAACCTCCAACAAACCAAAACAACAGGTATTACTTCTCGACCATAACATTATCTATTTTGTCACATTCCAAAACGTAAAGAAAATGGTGAAACATTTTGGCACGCTCGGTGGGACCCATCCAAGGTTCCTTGCATTTTCTTCATTCCTAGGTAAAGAGGGTGTGTTTGTTTCCTTTCTAAAATGTACTCACACTAAATCTCTTCCTTGGTAATACTCTCCTCTTCTAATTGTCTAAGAACAACATCTATTATCTAGGTGCTTAAAATGAACCATTTCTTCTTTCTTGTATTCACATAAGTAGTGAAAGAGCACGTTCCTACCTATTCACCATTTGCTTCATCGAATGTAATTTGTCAATTTGGGCTTAAAATCAGTTGCATTTCATCCTTGTATGTTACATTTATCTCACATTAAAATGAGGGAAACCTATATGTTGGAAGTCATGCCCAACTGATGGTTGATACAAAGAATCATAGAAAAGCACATTCTCTTTCCATGTCTTACCAAATTGAAAAAAATATGAATATACACATTTTCTTAAATGAAATCTTACCTGGGAATGCCTATCAATGATCAAACAATCAGAGGATTGGTCGGTACTCCCTATCTGGTTATCTATGTCCAAGACTTCCCCTATAGAGAGCACCCCCATCATAAAATTACCTAAAACCTCACCTTTTATATATCGTCTTCTTCGTAGGACTCCTTCACAACCGAAAATTTCTGATCTGAATTCACATGGTTAGTTCTAAATAGAATAATCTAAACTAACATAAGAAAATCACTCTTAGGATCATGTTTTCCTTAATTTTTCTTCTTGAATTGTGTTTTAAGGTGTGAGACTATGAATCTACATTATTCTTCTTCTTTGCAAAATCCACCATCATAGTTGTCATAGATTTTGACTTTTTCGAGTGTTCAAGAAATCCATCTTTCATTCTCAGATTCCTGAGTTTGACTCTTCACTTGATTTAAATTCACAAAATATAGTTTCTTCATCACTCTCTCATTTCACAAAGAATAAAAATGGTGAAACCATCAGGTTCACATCACGACCATCATCGGTTACACCTAATTGGTCTTAGCTTCGGATTTCTAGTTATTTTTCCCGGAATAGTCTTCATCACTCCTTTTTCTTTTATTTTTGTCCCTTACGTAATCATCCTATTCCCCCATGTTGATATTTCTATCATACACAGTTTCCCCATTACACATTCATCAATCTTGTTTCACTTGCTTAAAAAAGCATGTTCTATAGTTACTTTTAGTATCGGTTTATATAACCAACATCGGCCTCCCCATTAACCATCACTAATCACCCCGACCGACATCGGTGTCTCAGTTTGGTTTATAAAATTCAAACTGTTGGTACCCAAATTGATTCTCCTCTAAATCATAGAGGCAAGCAGAGCATGTAGTGTGTTGTTTTGTAGCTGGGGATGAAATGCAACTTGCTCTTTATCACTCATATGTGGAGAAATGGGTAAGACCCTCAAGAGGATTTGATCTATCCTCACTAATATATGATTGTGCGTTTCAACTAGAGTGAGAGGACCCTTTTTGTATCCTACTATTTGTGGAGGATATGTAGATGTCCTTGTGAAATATTAAGAAGACTTTCAAGAAAATATGATCAATGCAACAAAAATAACTCTCACGAGTTGTCACTCTAGATAATGGAGATATTTTCTAGGGAAGGTTTAGACCACTAAATACAATGAAAACCTGATTGTTTCTACATGTTTTGGTACTAAAAATTATGCATTTGTATACATACATGGAAAATAGGGGTAGTATGGGTATGATTAGTTGTTTTTGAATGAATTTTTGGTGGGAGGTGAAGCAAGATAAAGTTGATTATACCAAATCTTTGAGAACTTTTACAAAAATGGAAAGCTTGAATAGAAGAATGCTTTCAGAGTAGCTAGGGTGTTCCTTTAACTAGAATATGTGCTCCAATGGAGGCCTAGATCAGCACTTTTCACACAAACTTTAAGGATCCAAAATGAAGGCTCAAATTGCAAAACTCAACTGAACATTATCAATCTTTGTTTCATCATGCCTAAGATACCCTCAAAGGTTAACAAACAATAATAAAGTCATGCTAGGAGTCGAATGATTTTAAATTTATTTATTTTACTATAAAATGAAATCTCTTTTGATAAATGAAATTGTGAGTGCCACCAAACTATCACAAGGATAAGATCTTTGTGATTCACATAGATTTCAATGTAAGAATGAAACAGAATAAGAAAAACTACTTGCAGACATTCATAAACAAAAGCAAACAAATTTTTGCTAAATAATAACATGATTAACTCAAGTTTGGACAAATTTATTATTAGGGAAATGTTTCTCAAACAATCTCGAGCTTGTCAATGGTTGTACACTTATAACCACCTTGACATGATAAAATTTAACAAAAAGGAGATGAACAAACTTCTTGAGATAGTTTCTCATAAATACAGGATTTATTAAAAAAATTTCTTAGGAAATCGTTTCGACTCTAACACTCCTACGTTCACAAACTCTCAACCCTATTTATGGAAAAATCATGCCTATTTATATCATTTTACAACAAAAACTTTTCTCCCCAAAACCAGAGACATTGAGTGTACCAGTGCTCGCCATGATCTTGATCGCGATTCCTAGAATCAGATCTCTAAAAATTTATCAGTGCTCAAGGGATAGATCTCTTTAAACATCTCTTGTATTCAACTCCTTCCTCTGGTAGATCACTTTTCCCTTTACTCACCAACCACTTCTGCCCCTATTCTATCCAATCTGGTTCTTTGCATGCCCGGGAAGAAGAAATGGAAGATCAGATCGATCCCAAAGGTTAGGTATCATCTTAATGGTAAAAGAAGTCCCCAGATTTTTCTCACCAAACCCAAATATCAACAGGTATTTTGTGTGCCAAGGAAAGAAAAATCAGGCCGAATCCGATAGTCGATTGCATATTAATGGTGAGAGACATTTATAGACCTTTCCCACCAAACAAGGATATGAGATTAATGTTCCTTTGCATTTGTAATGCAGAGACTCCCGTAAATGATAAAAATCATAAGAATACACATCCCCAGGAGCTCTCGGAGTAAAAATTAGATACGAGGTAGAGCTTCCATTGATTTCTAATTTGAATTTGGACCGTCCACATCGAGATCCATTTTAGAGTGGGCTTTGTGGGTTTCTTTTTTCCTTTTATAAATTTTGGGAAAATGTAAACTTTTCACATTTTTCTCTGCACCTCTTCCCTTGAGAAATGAGCCTGACACGTGTCCTAAGGTGGGCCACAAAGGAACCATGGTGAAATTCTTCCATTTCACCTTTGTTTTGGAAAATGGAAAATTTTCCAAATTTTCCCCACAGCTCTGCCCTTCCGCTTCTAGTCTATGATGTGGGTCCCAGAACCATGCTTCCTTTTTACTTTTAAATCCCTTCTCCACAAAAGGAAAACTTTTCAAAATTCCCCTAGAAGTTCGCACCTCCATCGTTGACCTGGGCAAAATTTTGACTATTCTCTATCAGTCTATGTTTCATTTTGATGTTTAAATCCTTTTGATAACAAGAGGAAAAAAATCCAAGTTACCTCCGATGGTCCGCTTCCCCACCCATTTTAATTTTCAAACTACTACGTGTCACAATGGCACATCTTTAGATGTTCCCCAAAAGTTGAGACCTTAGATAAGCATGGGCTTGCCATGTGTTAGTATGGCACAACTTCAAAAAAAATTAATGTTTCAAAATGATTTGGCTAGGCACGCTGCTTCCATTTTAGAATTTTACTCCATTTTTCCAAAAGGGAAAATATCCAACTTACCTCCGAAGGCCCGCATCTCCACCATTAGCTTTGCCACGTGTCCTCCTGCAGGGTCAAAGTAAGACTTTTTCCCTGCCACTTAAAATTTTCTTTAATCAAAGCTTGGTGGGGCCACGAGGCGGGTTCAAACCTTTTTCCAAAGTAGACAAAAGAACAAGTTGAAAAAAAAAATTTCGTGCCACATCCAATTAGAAGAAGCCACATAAGCACCAAAAGAACAAGTCAGATTTGAGCGGGGCTACGAGACCAAATTTGCCTTTTTGCCAAAAAAGAAAAAAGTGATAAGTTAAAGCATTTTCCCACTATCCCTTGACCAAACAAAATAAGCCATGTGACCTCTAAAATCTAAGGAATAAATTTGACAGGAAAAAGACACCCGTCAAACCATCAAAATATAGAAAATCACCATTCACATCTAGAACCTGTTTTTTCGCTAAGGATGAATTTTTTTAAAACAAAAACAAGTGAATCATGGTTCTGAGCATCTTTTCAACCATGGATTTAGATTTTCAAAGGCATAAAATATAAATTAACCATTCTCAAGCTTCAATGGTTGAGGAAAAATAGGAAAAATGGTAGAGCCCGTGGATTTTGAAGAAATTAGGGAAAAATAGGGCAAACTCAGAGACTTATTTCAAATAGGGACATGAAAATGGATTCTATAAATAATTCGAGACATTCAAATGGATATAAAAGTTTCAAAAATCCACATTGCGAGATAAAACATTTCACAACACGCAGATCAGAGGAAAATAATGGAAAATGGGGTGAGACAAATCTAAGCACCAACATCGGCTCCGACTTCGAGGATGGGCACTCCCTGCGAGTGCCACAAGAACAAAGGTAGACCAAGTGACAAAAATATCCATTGGGAAAAGGATTTAGCTTGCAGAGCACAAAACAAGAACTATCCCCAAAAAGAACCCAAAACCAACAAAAACAAGCCACCAAGGGCCGTAAACAAACAAAAACACGAAAGATAGAAAAAAACCAACAAACTATACACTATACAAATGATGTTCACCTTGATTCTGGGGAATCATTCTAAGAAATGTTTCAAATGCCTGTCATTAATACACAATTTGAGCAATTCCCCATCTAATTCCTTCAATAAGAAGGTATGTTCACCAATTCTAATATCAATGGAGTAAATGCCCATCCATAAAGTATCAAATTTTCCATGCTTTCCCTTATCTTCATGTCTTTTATCACATAGTATCTTGAGATCTCAAACATTTAAATATCTTGGGGTGACCTTATTGTCGAACAACTTCTTCACTTTCTCCCTAAACTTTACATGCCTTTGGTGGGATGCCCTCCTTTCTTCATCAAGTTTAACAATCTAGTTAATATGGGCATCATATGGACTTACCTCTTGATCTTCCAATTTTGCATGAACCGATATGAGGATAATTTCATATGGGGAAACATGGCCTTTGAGTTCCATACACCAACTCAAATGGACTCTTTCTAATGGCTCTTTTAATAGTAATTCGACATGCCCAGAGATAGTAAACTTCAACCGCTCACCCCATTTTATCTTGTTTAGCTCAAGGTTCTTCTAATAATATTCAGCAAATTTTTATTACATGGACTCGGCTTGTCCATTTCCATGGGGATTACAATTAGAAGCATATGTAAAATTGATCCCATATTCTTTGCACATCAGCAACTAAGGGTTTCACTCAAGCTCATGACATTATCGTGTAGCAATTTTGACTGGCACCCCAAACCTGTAGATGATATGGTTTAGCATGAAGTCCATGAAAATTTGGTGTGTTGCCCTTTTGGTGGGGATTTCCTCCACCCACTTGGTGAAGTAATCTGTGGCTACAAGAATCCACGTATGGCTAACACATGAAGGGTTTGAAATCTCACCAATGAAATCCATTCCCCATTGCTTGAACAGAGCTTTAATTGATACAAGCTGCAAAGGAAGGGAGCCTAAAGCTTCCAGACTTCTAGAGAAGTGTCATTAACTCTCACATCTTCTAACCAAAATAGTCACATCCTTGAAGATATTTTTCCACCAATAACTAGCCCTCATGATCTTGTGTGTTGTGACCCTTCCAATAAAATTCCCCCACAAAATCCTCCATGGAGATCAACAATGAGCTTGGGGGCTTCATCTTCACTAATATACCTTAAGAGGACCCCTCGTAGGTTCTTCCAAGCTAACCCATAATCGGTAATGACATATTTTTGGGAAGCCAACTTAAGGGACCTTTTCTAGTTCTTACTCAAATACTCAGGGATAGTATAAATGTCTGAGATAAAAAATCACATCCTTGTACCACTTAGAACTCATTAGCTTCTCAAATACATCTAACCTTCCTTCTCCTACCTCATTCACCTCAACAGTTTGCAAGTTTCTCTCAATCATAAGCTTAGCCAAGCCCAAACCTCTCACCACTTCATGGTTTAGATATCCATGTCATATTCTTGCAACTTGTTCACCCATGTACATATTTTTCTTGAGACTTCCATCTTTGATAAGATGTCTTTCACCATGGTGTGGGGAACATAAGAAAAATCTTAGAACTCAAAATGTAAGGCCGAAAACCTTTTTTCTCTTATCAAGGCAAATGATTGTTTCTCCATAATAGTGTATTTCAGCTAATCCCCCTACAATGCCTTACTAAAAAAGGCAATTGGCCTCTCATCCCCTTCATCATCTTTCTGCAATAAAAAAATGCAATAGTGTTCTTTGAAGCAAAAGACAAAATTTGAAAGGGATTCTTATAATCTGGATATCTAGAACAAGCACATGTTTTAATACCTATTTAATCCCATTAAAATCTTGAATGGCATCCTCCTCCCACTTGATGACCTGGTCCTTCTTTAACATGGAAGTGATTGGAATGGTCAACTCAACAAAGTTTGATATAAATATTCTAATGAAGTTTATCTGCCCAAAGAAGGACTGAATTCCTTTCTTGGTTCTTGGGATTGGAACCTTGTTGATGGCCTCTACCCTTTCTAGATCAATCATCACCCCTTCTTGTGACATAATGTGACCAAGTAGTTTTTCCTTTTATACTCCAAAATGGCACTTCTTTGGATTGAGTGAAATGCCATATTCTCTACATCTTATCAACATTTTCTCCAAGTGCTGCAAATGATCACTTCTCTTTTGGAGAACATAGTTACATCATCTTGGTAGACAACAATAAAATCATTGATGTAACTAGAAAAAGAAACATCCATTGCTCTTTGAAAGGTTTCTCTAGCATTCATCAATCCAAAGGGCATCTTGACATATACATATGTTCCCCAAGGGGTGGTAAAGGCTGTCTTAATTCTTTCTGATTCCTTTACAACAACTTGGTTATAAAAATAAAGCCATCCATGGTAGATAAAAACTCAGAACCGGTCACTAACTACAACATGTTTTCCATGTTTGGTAAAGGATAATTATCCTTCATTGATGCTCTGTTCAGATTTCTAAATCCAAAAACAACTTGATGTCACCATTCTTCTTTTTTGACTAGTACTAGGTTTTTAACCCATGAAGAATACCTTGTGGGCTTAATAATCTCTCCATCCCTTAGTTTATTCAGTTCCTCTTGCATCTTAAGAGATAGGAGTGGATTGATTGTCCTCTCGTTGTTTCTGAATGGTTTTGCATTGGATTCCAAGGGAATCTCATTTTGAAACAAATCCTCTCTGTATGCCTTCAGCTCAAAATAAGTCCAAGCCATGCAATCTTGATACCTTTTTAGCAATTGGATGTAGTACTACTTCTCCTCCCTGCTGAGATTGCTTCCTAACCAAATCTTCCTTGGTTTCTCCTTTGTGCCAAGGTCATGCTCCTCAATATCCCTTGAGGCTGCCATGCATCTATTAACAATGCGATCAACATTATAAAAATTAGACTCAAGAGAAACCAGCCCTCTAGGAATGGTATTAGTCTTTAGTTTGATGATGTCTTTGCCAAACAAGGTTTCTTTACCCTCTTCTACTTATGCACACCATTAGCTCCTAATCAATATTTTGATTAGTAAACTCTCCTTTATTCTACAGAAATCTTCTTACCTGAGCATCATCATCAAAAACCTACCAATGCTTAATATTTTCAGGTATAGATGGCCTTGTTAACACCTCAACATCATATTCACAATATGGGGACACTGCACAATTATCAAACTGATATCCTAGTATTGCAATTTTTTCTACTAAAACATTGAACTTGCTATCATGGTGCACATAATGTTGAATGAAACAAACATCTCAATGAAATCCCAAACCGCATGCTTGTATTGTTTCATTCATCGATTTTTGTGGCATATAGTTTTATGACTTGCTTTATAATTAATTATGAATCTCCCTTGACAATAATTTCTTCAACACCATATTTTCAAGCAATCATTAGACCTAACAAAACCGCCTCATACTCAATAATGTTATTAGTGCACTTAAAGTTGAGTTTGAAGGAAAAGACAAACTCTTCATGTCCCGGAGAGATCAGAACACTAGCACCATTTCCGAACATGGAGAAAGCTCCATCAAACAATAATTTCCACGAAGAGCCCTCTCTGCTCAAGAAAATTGCATTCTTTAATCTTGTGCTCTTTTCCATCGAGAATCCTACAAAGTTATTAGCATCAACACTTGTGTACAAAACTTCATAACATGCATTGTTGGGATCTTCAATAAGGTGTAAAATCTTCTTTTCCCCATACAACTTGACAAGGCTTCCCTCAATTGGGATGGTGGCATAGGACATATCCATTTGAACACTCCCACCAACACTTGCAGCCCAATTTCTAGATAACAACATACCCCACTTGGCTGGGTAATCAACAATAACTACATCAAGCTTCAAATTCCTACCTAGATAGGTAGCAAGTTATACCACCAAACCCTTCACACATCCCACCACTAGCACCTCTCTGGAATCCATGGTAGTGCACTTCCCATATGCATCTCTTACTTTGATATTCAGTTCATCCATAACTTCCAGAGGCATAACATTACATGATGCCCCCGAATCAAACATATAGTTGTGCAATAATCTATCCTTAATGATCAGAGTGATGAAGAATGGATCCACATTCAGCTGAGAATCTAAAAGGATGTTCCCAAATAAACCTCAGGTGGTTCATCTAGATATTTTGATTCTAGTGGTGCTTCTAGTTCTTGGATGACTGGTGGAGTCTAAACAATGTTTATGTTTCTACCTAGGAAGTCTTCTCCTTTTGAGTCCAAAATACTCCAATGCCCTCTTCTTGTGCTTAGGAGATCATACTAGAAACTAAACAATTGGAACCAGATCTTGATCTAACTCAAGACTTGGGAAATATCATAATGGACACACTTTGGCAAGGCGACATTGGAAGGAAGGTTGATAGACTTATTAGAAGGCATAGGATTTTTGACAACTTGGGCATGAGGTGGGGTATGAGTTTTTTTGGGGTAAGTAAGGTCTTGTCGATGCATCTTTCTTAGGATCATATTTAGGAACATTTGAAAGCAATGGATTTTTTGGCTTGGCTCGAGGCCCTATCCCTTTGACAACCCTACTTCTTGTGTTGTGTTCCTTTTCTTGAGCCACAACAACATTCATCAACAACTGCCTGTCCTCCTCAGATGGGATGCCTCCATCATACTTCTTTATCATTAAATCCCTCAAATATTAAAGTCATTTTTTTGGTAAATTCAAAAGCTTGTATAGTATCTACTTCTAAAGTATGAGAGGGAGGAAGAATAGGTACCCGGTGGATGCAGTACCAAAAATCAGCAGCAATTCTAGCACTTATTATCTCAATTGAAGTTTCCCCTTTTTGTGAGCTCGTGGAGAAACCCATCATGCAAACATAATCATTATCATCATCAGCTTCTTCTTCTTCCTATTGATCTTCCTCACATAGAGCACGGGGCATGAAACATCTGTCACACCAATCAATGACATCTGTCTCCTCCACAATAACAACTCTGGAAGCTAAAAGATCAAGTACCATTCTATTTTCCCTAGCTTGGGACTGCCTATTTCCAAATCCAACAAGTCCCTTTCCTCTATCATTAGATATTTGGTGATTTGTAAACCTGTCTTGGCCCTGTTGCTTGTGTTGACCTTGTGAACTCTCCAATCCCTTTTTCTACCTAGGCTAATTTGTATGATATTTCTTTGACATCCCCTACCAAAGTTTTCACAACTTCCTCCAAATCAGCAGCCTTACTTGTTTGAGGCTTTTTCAGGTTAATTAGTTTTACACCCTCCCTTTTTGGAGGCTTTCCAATTGCCTTGATGTTGTTCTCTATTTGCAGAGCCATGGTGAAGGCCTGCCTCAAATTAGTAGGGTTTTTTTCCCTCAAGTAGTAAGCAAATTTTTTATCAAATACATCTAAATATTTGATCAAACATGATTCATCACATGACCTTAAGCTAATAGCAATCTTCTCAAGGTCTTGTAAAATATTGTGTTGAAATCATGTACCAAATCATTAGGATTCTTCTCAATGTTTTCATATTATGACAAAAGAAACCTAGGATCGGTTCTATCACCATACTGCAATCTAAATGCATTATTCATCTCTGTCTAAGAATCAATGGAATTATCTAGAAAAGATTTATACCATTCCCTTGCATCCTCTTCAAGTGTATGGATAAATAGTTTTATATATACATCTTCATGTTCAATCTCAAAGTCTTCCATCATATTGATAAAAACCTTTAAATGTTGATCACCAGTTATAGTATTATTTCCTTAGAACTTTGGTAATCTATTTCTCACATCCTGGGAACTACATTTGGGTAACCAACCATCCCTATAAATTTTATAGGACCAAAGGTGCTTACAACAAATAGAGGTTTAGGTGGGGAAGGGCCATGTTATTTTGAGGAGGTGGCCCCGAGGAGAGACAAATTGATAAGGGGTAAGGCCTTTGAAACACATGAGTGTAACTTTCAAAATAGATATCCCCTAAAGGCCTTGTTTCTTGAAATTCCTATCAAATACTTAAAAGATAGGGGAATAATGAGAAGAAAACTTTTCAAAATCAAATGAATTCCCCTCTCTAGTTGGAGAATTCAATTCTACAAAGAGGCTACCTAATTCAGAAGCACTTGAATGGAATTCTTCAATGATAGGTCGATCACTTTCATTAATGGAGATCCTCTTCTTGTCTCCAAGCAATCTCCAACAACTCTCCATGATTTTCTTCCTTTTGACATTTCTTTTCCTAGCTCTTTAAATAGTGTCCTAACAAGATCCCTAGCAAAGAAAGACCTTCTTCCTTATAGCTTTGCAAGGTTAGTAAAAAATCTCACTTGACAAAGTTTAAGCCATTGGTATTCATTAAGAATCGATCAACAGGATTCACCACTAAGGATTTCCACCTTAATTGTGAAATGCACAAAAATATGATCTATCAAATGTCTGTCAACACTAGAAACTAGAAATGGAAAGATTCTAACTTTTCTTTACCCAGATTTATCAATGAAAACTAGTGCACTAGGTGTGGAAACTTAAAGAATTGCACATAGCACTTGGAGCATATAAGGAGTGTTTTACCAGTGGTCTAAATATGAATCAGAATTACTATGTCCCTAGCATTGATGCCAGTAAGGTGTTGGTACCCAAATTGATTCTCCCTTAGAAGCTAAGCAACATCACAGTTTTGGCAGGAAGCTTAGAGGCAAGCAGAGCATGTAGTGTGTCATTTTGTAGCCGGGGATGAAATGTAGCTTGCTCTTTGTCACTCAGATGTGGAGAAATGGGTAACACCCTCAAGAGGATTTGATCTATCCTCACTACTTTATGGTTGTGCCTTTCAACCAAGGTGAGAGGACCATTTTTGTAGCCTACTATTTGGGGAGGAGATGGATATGTCCTTCCTTGTGAAATATTAAAAAGACCTTGAAGAAAATATGATCAATGTAACAAAACCTAACTCTCATGAGTTGTCATCTAGAGATAATGGAGATATTTTCTAGAAAAGGTTTAGGCCACTAAAGACAATGAAAACCTGATTGTTTCTACATGTTTTGGTAGTAAAAATTATGTATTTATATATATACATGGAAAAAGGGGTAGTATGGGTATGATTAACTATTTTTGAATGAATTTTGTGTGGGAGGTGAAGTAAGATAAAGTTGATTATACAAAATCTTTGAGAACATTTACAAAAATGGAAAGCTCGAATAGAAGAATGCTTTCGAGTAACTATGGTGTTCCTTTAACTAGAATATGTGCTCCAATGGATGCCCAAATCAGTAATTTTCACACAAAATTCAAGGATCCAAAATGAAGGCTCAAATTGGAAAACTCAACTCAACATTATCAATCTCTATTTCATCACACCTAAAATAACCTCAAAGGCTAAAAAGTATCTTATAGTCATGCTAGGAGTCACAATGATTTTTAATTTTTTTATTTCACTATCAATGAAAGTTCTTCCGATAAATGAAATTGAAAAATCCACCAAACTATCACCAGGATAATATCTTGTATGATTCACATAGATTTCAATGTAAGAAAGCAACGAGAACAAGAAAAACTACTTCGCAGACATTTAGAAATGAATCAAACACAAATTTTACTCAAGAATAACATAGATTAACTCGAAGTTTGGTCAAATTTATCGAGTAGGGAAAGTTTCTCAAACAATCTCAGAGCTTTTCAATGGATGTACACTAACAACCACCTTGACATGATCAAATTTAACATAAAAGAGATAAACATGCTTCTTCATATTTTTCTTCGAAAGACAGCTCTATCAAACTTTTCTCTTAGGGAATCAGTTTTGACTCCTAAAACTCCTACATTCAAAAAACTCCCAACCCTTTTCACCACAAAATCATGCCTATTTATATCATTTTACAAAAATCCTTTTCCCCAAAACTAGAGACATTGAGTGCACAATGTTTCACCATGATCTCGATCACGATTCTCGGAATCAGATCTCGTAAAAAGTTGTCGTGCAGGTGCTCGGGGCAATCTCTTTGAACATATCCCACATTCAAATCCTTCCTCTAGTAGATCACTTTTCCCTTTATTCACCAACCACTTCCACCCTTATTCTATCCAATCTGGTTCTTTGCATGCCCGGAAGAAGAAATGGAAGATCAAATCGAGCCCAAAGGTCAGGTCTCATCTTAATGGTAAAAGACATCCCTGGATTTTTCTCACCAAACCTAGATATCAACAGGTCTTTCTCATGCCAAGGAAAGAAAAATCAGGCCAAATCTGATACAAATGATTGCATATTAATGATGAGAGACATTTATAGACCTTCACCACCAAACCGGGATATGAGATTAATGTTCCTCTTCATTTGGCATGCAGAGACTCCCAAAATGATAAAAAATCATAAGAATATGCATCCCTAAGAGCTCTAGAGTGAAAATGGTAGAAAAATTAATTACAGAGGCACAAATGTTGTTGATTTCTACTTTGAATTTGGACCATCCACGTGGGAGATCCATTTTGGAGCGATCCTGCGGGTTCCTTTTACAACTTTTGAAAAAATGTAAAATTTTCACATTTTTCTCAAGACCTCCGCCCTTAAGAATTGAGCCGACACATGTCCTAAGGTGGGCCCTAAAGGAACCATGGAAAAATTCTACCATTTTACCTCTTTTTTGGAAAAGATAAAATTTTCCAAACTTTCCCCGCAGCTTTGGTCTTCCGCTTAGTCTCTCGATGTGGGTCCCAAAGGAACCATACTTCCTTTTTTGCTTTTTACTCCCTTCTCCACATTGAAAGGAAAATTTTCCAAATTTCTCTCGTAAGTCCGTACCTCCACCATTGATCGGGAAATTTTTGACTATTCTCTCATAGGTATGTGGGCCATTTTGATGTTTTAATCCTTTTGGTAACAAGAGGCAAAAAACCAAGTTTCCCTCGATGGTATGCTTCCCCACCCCTTTGACTTTTCAAACTCGCTACATGTCATAATGGCGCATCTTGATATGTTCCCAAAATTTGAGACCTTGGATGAGCACAGGCTTTCCATGTGTCATTATGGCGCAACTTCAAAAACCTTAAGGTTTCAAAATGACTTAGTGGGGGCATGAATCCATTTTAGAATTTTACTCCATTTTACCAAAAGGGTAAAACATCTAACTTACCTTCAAAGGCCTACATCTCTACTATTAGCTTTTCCACGTGTCCTCTTCAAGGGGTCAAAGTAAGACTTTTTCCTACCACTTAAAATTTCTTTAATCAAACCCTTACAAGGCCAAGGAGCAGGTTCAAACCTTTTCTAAAGTATATGTTATCCAAAATTCACCCCTCAAGGTACTTTTGATAACATGCATAAGATTCTTTAGTCCCAACCAAGTAGGAATGATTCAAGGCCAAAAATAGTGTTTTTGGGTCCCGTTGGCTTCTCTCTAAGTTCCCCATCCGGGAAAAAACCAAGAAGTTAGAGAAAATTGGAAAAATCATTCTAATTTTGTTTTTAAGGAAAAATAAGACATTTTTGTCCCAGCGGTCCACAGGAGGATGCTTGGGATACTGGGACACACAGGACATGAAAAGGTGGAATCACCACACAAGGAGCCAAGCTGAATGAGATAAATTGAATGCGGAAGTCAACGGCCCTCATCGCCAAGACACATGGACCCGATTTTGCTGAAATAATGCAATGAAGAGAAAAAGTCAATGTTTGACCTCCCAAACTTCAAACGGCCATAAATTTTTACTCCAAGCTCCGATTTTCATAAGATTGGACTTTCTGGAATGAGCATAGATAGTTATTTAATGCTTTAGTCAATTAATGCTCATTCCCGTCATATGATAAAGATGCATGATGCACCCAAAATAGCTACTTCGCACTCGTAAGGCCATAACTTTTGCATTTATAAGTGAAATCACACGAAATTGGTACAATTAGAATCATGGTTCCGAGCCCGAGACATAACAATCACGAAAATGTATATTTGATGAAGGATAAATAGATATTTTTCAGAAAACATGGCCAAGTTCATAATAGTGTTTTATTTCTTAGTTAGACGTATTCAATGAAGCATGGGCATCATATTTCACCGCTTACAAGTCATAGGATAGTATGGGAGCCTTTTGCAAGCAATATAACATCATTTCACTCCATTTAATACCTCTTACAAGTGGTTGAAGGAAATATTTCAGGATTTCCATTTTTCCCTCTCTCTCTCTCTTCTCAGATTTCTATAAATTGGAGTGTTGGGCTCATCGTAAAAGGAGAAAAATTTTGGGCATAGAGAAACTCACAAAATTTGTTGCTCGATGTCATTTTTAGGTAGTAAACCTTCTCCCATGCCTAGAAAATGTATTTGTGCCTCTATTCCATAAATTTAATGGTTTGTGCACCTTCTAGGGCAATAAAAAGGTGTTTTGTGGTGTTCTTCAACCCTTTGCATCGTTTTGTAGTTTCTTTGTGACTCTCCCTTCCAGATTTGTTTTTCTATGCATTTATTTCACATTTCCAGTGTGTTTGATGTCGTGTTTCATGGAGTTTAATTTCGAATTTGAAGATTTGGGCCATGCCACTTGTGTCTAACCTCCTCATCTCCATTTTATTTTCTTTCTCCTCAACAAAATATCTCACCTCATTTTCTCGGTGTATCACCCTTTAGTGTAGATTTTCATTTTCATGCATTCTCTCTCCTTCGTCCTTGAATAGTTAGATTAGGAAAGATAGCTAGCCTGCATTAAAGTAGATTGTGGTAGGTAGTTTAGGAGTAAGGACCAGCTTTCTCTTGAGGTCTATCTCAAGTAGCAAGTCCCACAACTTGGAGATAGTACCCATGTTATCCAATCACCCCATGAGCTCAAGTATATGCACTTATGTAAACATTTGGGTGTTGTGATTCAAAGATTATTAGTAGCCAAAAAACAAGTTGAAAAAAAAACCCACCGTGCCCCATCCAATTAGAAGAAGCCACGTAAGCACCAAAAGAACCAATCAAATTTGAGTGGGGCTACGGGACCAAATTTGCCTTTTTGCCAAAAAAGTAAAAAGCGATAAGTTAAAGCATTTTCCCACCATCCCCTAACCAACCAAAAGAAGCCATGTGACCATTGAACACTGAGGAATAACTTTGATAAGAAAAAGACACTTTAGACCATCAAAATATAGAAAATCGCCATTCATGCCCAGAACCCATTTTTTCGCTAAGGATGATATTTTTTTAAACAAAAACAAGTGAATCATGGTTCCAAGCATCTTTTTGACCATGGATTTAGATTTTTAAAGGCATACAAATATAAATAAACCATTCTCAAGCTTCCATGGTCGAGGAAAAATAGGAAAAATGGTAGAGCCCACGGATTTTGAAGAAATTAGGGCAAAAACAGGGCAAACTCGGGGACTTCTTTCAAAGAGGGACATGACAATGGATTCTGAAAACAATTCGAGGCATTCAAATGGAGGTAAAATCTTCAGAACATCCACATCGCGAGATTAAATGTTTCACAACATGTAGATTAGAGGAAAATAATGGAAAATGGGGTGAGACAATTCTAAGCACTAACATAAACCTTGACCGAATTCACCCTCCGAGCCTCATTTTACCTCTTTTCCTATTTTTTTTGTGTCATTTACAGAATACTGATCATGTCAGAAAACAATTACTCACATGGTGTTGACTTTTATCCAAACTAACGCTCTTATATTCCATGCCAATTATCAACCACTCCCACCTAGACCTTCACCATCTTCTATCTTGTCACCCATGGATCCAAACCTACCTACCAGGATTTCTACAGGTGAAGAGGAGTTCGCACAACTCCTCGATTAGAATCTCGCACCCTTACAATTCTACCTTTCCCACTCTTCCACTCAAGATTCTTCAAGTCAAATGATGTATGGAATTCCCGTATCCATCTCTCCTACCCTTATCCCCACTTCTGCATTAGCCCCTACTAATGTGGCAATACCTTCACCTAATTTACCCCCAATGGTTTCATAGCTAGGCCCCATACCCGCTATGATCATTGCATTTACATTATCGGGCCGCACCCATAGTATCTGTTGTTCCTTCATTGACCACACAGAGCATAACCCCATCCATGCATGTTATCTCAAAGATACCAATTGCAACACAACCATCTGTGGTGTCGGTGACCCCTACCCTATTCCATAATCTTGTCCTCTCCATCTCACAATCTCTGCATCCAATTGCTACTAGAGTCACTGCGACTTCCCCACCTACATATACATATTATCAACAACCCCTTATCTCTTCTGTCATTTATTCTGGATATATGCCCTCTATGTCGGTCCTTTATTTCAACCTTTGTATTCAACATCACCATACACTATAATACCACCCACATCACATGTTCAACACAACCCTCTTATGCCACAGAGGTTCCCTTCTATCATAACCTACCAATGACCACATCAAATTAATAATGGAAAGGATGCAGACACTAGAAGCATCGGTTTCCAGCTCACACAATTCTCTCACCTATGATGAAATCTATAATGAGCCCATTCATCCATCCATTCTTATTCTCCCATACCCTATACATTGGGAAATGCCAAAATTCAACCGCTTCAATAGTAAAGAAGATCCACATCAAAATTTGTGGTCTTTCAAACATGGGTGTTACCTGATCTCCCATGATGTCACTTTACTCCTAAGGACCTTCCCAGTGTCCCTCATAGAACCTGCATTAGACTGGTATAGTGGGCCACCCAGACATTCCATCTAATCATTTAATAAAGTATCCCAAGCCTTCTTAGACCCTTCTCAATCAAAATTGTCAAGAAATTCACTATGATTGATCTTTACTATACATGATGAAGATGATGACGATGAGTCTATCGCTAACTTTATCACTTGTTGGCACTACCTAATTAACCATCTCACATTTTAATTACCTCAAACTGAGCTCATAGAGTTTTTTACTTAGGGTTGTGCTAGACACATTTTTCCAACCTTGGAGGTGCAGACCTTCCACACCTTTGATGAGGTAGTCACCATGGCACGAAAATTGAGATTATTGCTATCGAAGAGAAGAAAATTTAGATACGTAACAAGAACACCGCATTCAAATTAAATGATGTTTATTCATCTTCAAAACCCCACAACCACTATTTCAAACCTAAAGGTCTTCCAATGTTGTGGTTATAAAGGTAGGACTCTCTCACCCATCAAATCAAGCCAAACCTTGTGCTAATCTCTCGCCCGTCCAAACTTTCTAGTTCAGATGAGAACAATGAAAGTACACCCCAATAGGGGAACCATATTCTTCTATTTTGGAAAAACTTATTAAGGCTAGTGTCATTACCCTTCCACCTATAAAACCACACACTGGTTTTGACCCCGATCACCCCACACCCGCATGGTATAAAGAACATGACTTTTGTAACTATCATCGTGTCAAAGGTCATAGCGATGGTAATTGCATCACCTTCAAGAATATCATCCAAGAAATGTTAGACAATGGAGATCTAGTATTGGATAACCCAAATGCACCCACTAACCAAAACCTACATATCTTCAAAAAACCATTCCCTAATCATGCCCCATCTTCCAACCAAACTGGTGACACTTCAACCAATGATATCAATGTTTGGGAGGTCCATGCTATTTTCAATCACATGTCGGCTTGCTTCCTTCCCAATTTGCCCCTTGTTCCTTCCAGAGATGAAATCCTATCCTAAGCTCTCCTACTTTCCCAAGAACCTATTTCATCTATTCCTTCACCTACGTAGGAACCCCGCCATTTCTTCATTAACCCATCAAAGATGCCATAATTAGAACTCCTCCTCTAGCCCCTCAAATTACCGAGCAATCATCAGTATAACCTCTCCTACTCATGGGGGACACATGTTCACTCCCTACACCATCACAAGGAGAGTCCACCTCATCTAGCCCATCATCTCCTCTACCCATAGAGGATCTTGTAGAAACACAATTTCCTTTAGATGACCATTCTCCATCGACCTCCAAGATCCTGCTCAATCTGCTTTTAGCTCTCTTACCCACAAAGTCTGAAGCTAGCCATTTCCCTATTTCTAAAACACATTTTTGGGATTGTCACTCAATCCACATCATCTCCACTTATAGTAGTACCATTTTCACACTTGGTCAATCACCTGGACTATGTTGATAGAGCCTTACTTTAGGGACATCTTCTACTTCTTGCTTCAACCCAAATGTAGTTGTCACTCACCGACACCTCCACAATCTATCTAAAAGTGTTTCAAGCAACCAAACCAAACAAAACCATGGCTATTGGAACACCTTCCATGTCATCACCCACAACCCAACACACACCTCTACTCACAACCCAACACACACTTATACCCAAACACCTACCCATGCCTATATCATCTCCCTTACCTAAACCCATCACTACCTTAGGGGTCATGCCAACATCAAACCTTACTCACCCACCCGTCAAATTAGATTTAGCCACATCTTCCCAGACCAACACTAAACTTATTCCTACCCCTAAAAGGAAGCCCCAACCTTCTAGGCCTCATACACCAACCTCACCTACCACACCATTGTCACCTTCACCCCTTCCGTCAATCCTAGGACCTCACCCCTCAACCTTGGCCAAACAACCTACTTCCACCAGTAAACCAAGAATGCAACATCTCACCTCCTCATCATGGCCCTCTAATATACCCAAGTGATCCACACAACCCCCACCATCACCTATGACCTTCTTACCACCCATACCACCACTACCTTCCATAATTTCTTCACTACCTCGACACTCTCCTTTCTTCCACTCACTCCTTCTACCAAACCTCTACCAACCACCTCCACTACAACTTGGTTTCCCCATGGGTAACCCATCCTCTTCCACCATCTTCTTTTCCTTCTACATCCCATACTCCCGTATCACCTTTACCCAAGAGGATGCAACCTAAAGATAAGAATCTGCTACCCTCCAATAAAGTAGTCAAACCAACAAAACTTTCATCACCAGCTCTTCTACCCCACCTTTACCCAAACAGATGCTCACAAGACCTAAGACCACTCCACATACCAAACTAGTGGACCAACCCATTCCCCTCCTTGTAAATCCTCTTCCTCCACAATCAGCCACACCTGTACCCAAACCCACACTCACCTCCCATTGTGATCCATTAGCGGGGTCCTACGCTAATATTTTAACCAATCTCTTAGAGACTTTTGTCATCACATTACCACCACTTTCAACCTTACGATCCTCTCAAACCAAAACCAAAGGGTTTGATGAGACCAAGATTTGTGCCTATCATCATGTGCCAGGACATGATGTTGAAAATTGTAAGGCCTTGAAGACCGTTCTTATCCAACTTTTTCCTCCTGAGCACAATTTTGATGATGATGATCTTCTGGATGAGGAACCCATTCCACCTTCACCAATCTCCCCAAATATTCATCCATTACCTACTCAACGACCAATATCTCCACTCCCACAACCCTTTTATCCACCCCCAAAATTCAACATCAACACAGTCCGTACAAGAGAGTTGGCCAAACCACCACCCAAATGTCAATGCACCCTACTCATTTCACAAGGCTCTTATCCACCGCTAGGATTTTTCCCCTCATGCCGTTATAACTTTCATGATAAACCCTTTCCATCCACATCCCCTCGGATTAACATGGTTCATGTTTCTACCATGCTCGAAAGACAAAGGAAAATAAAAGACAACTAGACCATCAACCAACCATATACCCAACATACCATCTGCACCCACACCCAAAGTCACCATTTGAGGTCCTACGTATCCTATTTCCGATGGGGTCACACATCACACAATGCTAAAATAATTGCACCAATCCTCCCTCAAAATGTCTTTATATGATCTCATCCAAACCTCTGAGTCACATCTTCAAGCCCTCATAGAGATCCTTCAATCTATCAAGGTTTTACCAAATGACCCCATGCCCGTAGCCTCCATCATTACCCCTCATCATGTATCCTCTCTCACTAAGTTTGTCTCCTTCCTCTACACCTCCACCTACTCGCCAAGTAGCCGCCCTCAGCTTTTTTAGATGAAGAGATCGCTCCCTTCCAATCTAAGGACCCCGATCCCGATCTTTTCATCTCCATCCATATCAATAATATATGCATACATGCATTATGATCAATGGTGGTGTTAGTATTAACATCATATCTTCCCATGTGTATAACCAAATGTCCATACCTACCAATTACATGCATGGTAACCCAGTTATGTTGTGCTCCTTTAATGATGCCATGATCTCTACCCTCGATACCGTCATTCTCCATGTCCATGTAGGTCCCCGCACTATCCCGAACTATTCTATATCCTAGAAGGAGAGTTCTAGTATAACTTTGCTTGCTTGCCGACCTTGAATCCACGCCATGGGTTACGTCTCATTGACTTTTCACCACTACATTAAATTTTAACATGAAGGACATAACTACACCATTCCAACCACCCATCACCTTTCAAGATTTGTAACATGCTATACTAACCCAATGATGTGCTTGCACCATTCAAGGCATCTGCCACTATCCCCACTTCACCTTCACTTACAAACCCATTCACCAAGACTACCATTGCCCCTCCCACATCTAACCCTTCTATTCCTACTACAACCACAACCTTTGCAAGTCACTCACTTTGTCTCCCAATCATCTAACAATTTTTTATCTCCACTACCCACATATCGACTACTAATCAATTAGAAGGTGTATTTTAATACCTCACTCTGGGGGAGTACCACCTATACAATATCGACATGTTCCTCACTTTGTAAGAGTATGGAAACTCACATGTCAGCACCCTAGTTATGACTACCGCATAGGCGAGGTTTTTCCTTATGGTCCTCCCCACCTTCACACTAATATAACATATGGGGGACTTGATATTTCCACTTATTCACCCAAACCTCCATCCCAAACACAACCATTTTCATCTGACTTACACTCCCTTACTAACCACCACTTTGCTCACACTTTCCTTCACCATTGCATGTGGAAAGGCTTTGGCTTCGGCTTTTAGAAACAGGTTTGCCATACATCTGTCATCTCATGTACCACTCATAAACATAATGACCATAATGGCATTGGCTTTGATGCACCACCTCCCAAGAAGGCTTGTGTCAACCTCATTAAGGAAGATAAACCTTCTCCACTTCATTCACCCACATCACCATCTTCCCCACGGAGTCCATAGATCCCAAATCTATTCCTCCTAACTTTTATTTTTGTAAACACAATTTCTCCAGAACCTCTGACCTATCAACACGATGGTGAGGCTCCCTATTCTCTCTCATTCTTGTATCCTGACATGATCGATGACGATACACCTTCTATTAATGTCATTCAATGTCAAGATGATGAGTCCATCCTCACCTACCTGGGTGCGGAAGATTCTTATATTCATCAATCGTTACCTTCTGAGATGCAAACCATGTTGAATGAATCGACCATTAAAATCAACATTGACACTTAGGACGACCCGTATATTCTAAAGATAGGAAAATATTTAGATGCTACTGAGAAAGAAGATTTTACCTCTTTCCTTCGATACCATAGCAACACTTTTTCTTGGTCTTATGCTGATATGCCTAACATTGAGAAAAATCATGGTCCACAATATCGTAACCATTCCTGATGCCAAACCCATCAAACAAAATCTGCGGAAAATGCACCTCGCATTGCTCTTCTTATCAAAGAAGAGCTTCAATGCCTTCTCTCAGTTTCCTTCATCCTACCCATTGACTATCCCCAATGGATTTCTAACATCATTCCATCACAAAGGTGATAGGGGGACTCTACATTTGCACGGAATTCCGTGACCTCAACCTAGCTTATCCCAAAGATGACTTTCCCCTACTAGGCATTGACCAACTAGTTGATCTCACCACCAGCCATGAAATGCTATCACTCATGGATGGTTTCTCAGGTTATAATCAAATATTACTTTCTCCATAAGATCAACACAAGATGGCCTTCATCACCCCTTGGGGAACTTTTGCTATCGAGTCATGCCTTTTGGCCTTAAAAACACCGGTGCTACATACCAACGAGCCATGACTTACATCTTCCATGACATCATGCATCGCATATTGGAAGATTACATAGATGATATTCTTACCAAATCCAAACATCAAACCAAACACCTGACCATCCTTAAGGTCATCTTTGACTGCCTCATCAAGTATTGTGTTCATCTTCAACCAAAGAAGTGTGTCTTTGCGGTACTTTCAAGAAAACTCCTTGGTTTCATCGTTTCTTTACATGGCATAGAATTTGATCCTGCTAAAGTCAAGGCTATTCTAGAAATGCCTCCACCTACTAATCTCCATCAACTTCAAGCCTACAAGGCAAGTTATAATCCATTCATCATTTTATCTCACATATTTCTAACCGTTGTCAACCATTTCACCATCTTCTCAAGAAATAAGTTTCATTCAAATGGGATGATGAATTTCATAAATCCTTTGAAGCCTTAAAACAATACCTTCTTCAACCACTAGTGCTCATTCATCCTAAACATGACCAACCCTTTTACCTATATATTTCTTCTACTGACCATTATTTAGGTGCCATGCTCGCTCATCGTAATGAGCAACACCGAGAGCAAGCAGTTTATTACATAATCAGTACCCTTTTGGACTACGAAACTTGATTTACCCACGCTTGAAAAACTCTACTTCGCCTTAGTTTTCATCGCCACCAAACTCCGCCATTACCTCCTTAATCACAAAACCTTCATCATTACTAATACTGACCCCTTACACTATATGTATGCCAAACCCTATCAACATCAATGTGCCACATGCTGCTTATACGCTCTTTGACCTCAATCTTCAATAAATTTATTTATCAAAACTCCATCAAGGGATAAGCTATTGCCGATCAACTGGAAGAAGATGCACCTCTTTCTGAGAATCAACCTTCTAACTTCAATTTCCCAAATGAATCCATAGCTACCCTCTCCTTAGACCAAACCACTTACCAAATGACACTCTTCTTTGATGGCTCCAAGTGTCAGCGTGGAGGTGGGGCTAGTGTCATCCTCATTCCTCTTGATGGTGAACCTATGCCTTTGTCTTTCAAACTTGATTTTGATTATACAAACAATATTTCCGAATACGAAGCACTCGTATTGGGCCTCTAGGATGCTTATGCCTTATATGTTAAGTCCATCAATATCTTTGGTGATTCCCACTGGTTGTAAACCAAGTCAATGGTATATACCAGTTTCGTAATGAGATACTTCAAAAGTAAAAACATCATGTAGACATAATTTTGACCACATTTTAACGTTACGAACTTCAAACCACTCCATGTTCTACCAATAAGTTTACGGATACCATGGCCTGCTTGGAATCTCAAATACCCTATTGGCCTTCCGACTCTAAAATATTTGTCACAATACAAAGGTTGCAATCACCCTCTTATTTACCTTGTGAAGTCTCCTCCATTGGAACCTTTGCACCTGACCCATGTGACCTTTGGTATATGCAATTTGTAGACTATCTTTCCTTTTCCATTCTACATGCTGATCTCACTTGTAATGGACAATGTGCCTTTCTTAAAAGTGTCTCTTTCTATGTCATCATGGGTGGTCTCCATTATAAGCACAACTTCTACGATTTCCTCTTACGATGCCTTACAAGTTCTAAAACTCCCTACACCATTAATTAAGTCCACGATGGAATTTGTGGAGGTCACTTTAGTGGTTTAGCTATAGCCAAGCACATTCTTCACCTTCTATAATTGTCCAACCTTAAACCGCGATTGTTGTGACTATGTCAAACATTATGTGAAATGTCAACAACATGCTAATCTTCCTCACACACTAGTCATGCCTTACACGAAGCATGAGATCTTTGGCCTTTTCTCAATGGGGCTTGGATCTTGTCGAAAGATCCATCCCCATTCTTCACAATGCTACCAATGGATCATAACGCTACTTAAATATTAAACTAATTAGGTAGAGGCCATTCCCCTCATTTCTACAAAATATGAGAAAATATGTGAATTCATCAACCATCACGTCATTTGTCACTTTGGTGTTCCTCTCTACATCATCACTATAATGGAAAGCAATTCAAAAACAAAACCCTACGTAATATATGTGATGCTTTTGGCATCCAACTCGATTTCTCATCACCTTATTACCCACAAACCAATGGCCAAGAAAAATCAACCAAGTAAAACCTTGAAAAAAATTCTTATGAAATTAGTTGATGATATTGGAAAGGATGGTATTCACAAATTTATTTCACTTTTGGGATTATCTCACTAGTATTTGCACTTTGATTGTTGCCACACCTTTTCTCTGGTCTACGCCACGAGGCTATCTTACCTCTCTAGTCTAGATTCCATCTCTCTGCATTTCACTACAAGACATGCTCAAAGACGATGAATTTTTGAAGAAGTTTAGCGCAACTTGAGTTATTAGATGAATGTCGTCTCAATTATCTTGACCATCTCCAAATCTACAAAAAAGTATCAAACATGCCTATGAAAAATGTGTTCATGAATGAGCCTTTCAGGTCGGCGACCTCATCCTGAAAGAAAATCAACATGTAACCAAAGAAGAGAAAAGTAATTTGGGTGCAAATTTTCTCCTAATTGGCTTAGACCCTATATCGTTACCCATTCTTATCAATCAAGTGCTTATCATTTATCTTCACTCAAAGGTAAACTTTGAACTCCGATCCTCTCAATGCCTTACATCTTTGGCCATTTTATTTTTGACATCAAGTCCTATATCACTTTATGCTAGTTGATCGCTCATCCCTTGAGCATTTTCACCTTCCATATTACCTGCTTTTTTGAGGATCCATGACTAAACAAGAATCATGTGATTACTCATCACTTTTAAGCCATATCTTCAATATGAGTACCATATCTCTACTCATAGCATGATTCTCATGGATACTTTTCACCTTCTTCAAGATGGAATCCCATGGTCAATCATCACTAGAAACCACCCCTTTCATAGTTAACCCCTGGGTACTATGGTTTTGTCTTCCAAACAAGAATCTAATCTTCCTCTATAGTCTTTTCCATGACTTAAATGTCCAAAAACAAAAGGGATTCAACTCCTTGAGTTAAAATTCCAAAAAATATGACTCCCTCAAAAGGGACATCTCATCACGTTATTTCCGCTGCTATAAATAGACTATTCCATCGAAGGAGAGCTATATAAAGCCATTGTAGAAATGCAATACACATATCCATAAGCTTCCCACATCAATCAACTTCACGAAGACCTCAAAATATAATATACATCCCATATAGACTTCCCGCATCGATCAGCCTATCAACAAAAACAAACATACAAGAAGAAAATGATAACTTTTCATCATGGACTTGCCTATTTTGATCATGGGTTTCTTGCCAGGTAAACATGTTGTCATACACTAGGTTACGCTGAACCACCCACTCTCACCTCATTGCCTTTTCATCCTAATTTCCTCTTTACTCAAGGGACTTCACGTAACTACCACATTTCATGATTATGTGACTTTCTTCACCCTTAGAATGGTCCATTATGCAACACCTTTAAGGTCTTATGTTCATAAGCCCATCTTGGGTATGGTAGACTCATTAGGGTTCTTATCAATTAAGTGGCTCTGTTGCCACTTCTTACCATTCACCTTCCTCATTACTTATTGTTAAAACAACTCAACCTACTACGACCTAACCTAAACCCAATCATGTGTATGACCTATTCAACCATTCCTAATGATTACCAACCCATTCCTCTACTTCATCATAATCTTCCCTAGCTTATGGGAGAACTACATCATCCTGAGGCCCCTTTTTCTCGGGCTATGTAGGCAGCACTTCGAGGAAATGGGGTCCTTAGAGGTTAGCTCACCACTCTTTACCTAACCAATTCCCCCTTTCACTTTCCTATTCACATTCTACCTTAGTTAGTTTCCATTTTATATTAATCAATGGAAATTAAACCAACCAAGCATCAATTAATACACATTGCTACCACATCATCATTTTTAATCATGCATTTATAATTTTCAAATTTCCACCATAACATGCCTATACATCACCATTTATCTCCCATGGTAACCACAACTTTGATATTCAATCAAAATTAAATCAACCTAACTCAATAATGCCTACATTGACCTAACTCAATCATGCCTACACCAACCTACCTCAATCACTCCTAAACAAACTTGAATCCATTAGGCCTACATCAACGTAAAACCGTCATGCCTAAATTAACCTCGAATCCATCATGCCTAAACCAAATGACTCCATCATGCGCTAAACTAACTCAATCCATCATGCCTAAACCGACTCAATCCATCATGCCTAAACCGACCTGACTCCATCATGCCTAAACGACTCTGACTCCATCATGCCTAAACCGACCTGACTCCATCATGCCTAAACCAACCTGACTCCATCATGCCTAATCCACTTGGTTTCCACCTACATACATATAACAATGAAAATTTTACAACACAAGTACACCATCCATATTATAAATATCATCATCTATACATCATAAAGTCTATGTATACATACATATGTACACAAATACAAATAAATACAAACATCTCATATCACTCAGATACATCCTCACCATCTTTGACACATAGGCCAATAGATGATCAAAAATCTCAAAAAATCTCATGAACATCCTCGTTCTCTTTGGCACGCATGCCAATATATCTCAAAATACAAAACAATATAGAGGTACATGCAACTATGAAGCATTTCCCCGTTTCCGATATCCTCCATCCCTATCTCACCTATCTCCTCCTCCTCCTCCTCCTCTACTCTTGTGTGGCATCCCGCTAAAGATCTCACCACCCTCCATCAAGTTGCCTCGATCTCTATTGGGTATTGTTATCACCGAATCACAAAGACTTTATGTTTATACAAGTGCGTATACTTAAACTCACTTATGTGATTGGATAACATGGGTACTATCTCCAAGTCATGACTTGCTACTTGAGATAGACCTCCAGAGAAAGCATTCTTGCTCCTAAACTACCTGCCACAATCTACTCTAATGCAGGGAAAATAACTATTCTAATCTAAATTTCCAAGGGACCAGGGAGAGAGAATGCATAAAATTAAATCCTACACTAAAGCGGTGATACACCAGAAAAGGAGGGTGTGAGAGTAGTCTCCAAATGCGTGAAATACAAAAGCAAAGTGCACACTAGAAGAGGTGATGACAGTTCTCCATAATCTAGCAAAATGCATTCACAATGATATTCCAAGCATACACAATGATAATGGATCCTCATGAGAACATAATAATAGACAAAATATTCTTGTAGAAAGATTAAAGGGCAGGAAGAATGCAAGAAAACACAAAAGGGGAAGATAAATCCACAAACCGATATTTTATTGCTTCATGATATGCATCATCAATCTATTACAAGATAAGGGCTTGAATCACCATAGAAGGAGTCCAATACAAGGGGTTAAAGCACATTGTCTTCACAAAGAAATTTTTGATGAGCTTTGCTATCTCAAAACTCCTCTTTTACAATGAGCCCAACACTCCAATTTATAGAAAAATGAGAAGAGAAAGAGAAGGGAAAAATGAAAATCCTAAAATCTATCCTTCAACCACTTGTAAGAGGCATTAAATGGAGTAAAATGATTATATATTACTTGTAAAAGTCTCCCCATACTATCCTGTGCTGAATCAGAAAGAAGGATGACCATGCCTCTTAATTCTAGTCCCAACCACCAAATGAAACACATTTATGAACTCCAGCCATTTTCTAAAAATCTCAACCAATTTCTCATCAAATATGGAATTTATTGATTGTTGTGCATCGGGATTGGATCCATGATTCCAATGGTATCAATTTTGTGTGATTTCGCTGAGAATGCAAAATTTATGGCCTTCTCCTAAAGCGGGCAAATTTTGGGTCCGGACAGCGGTGTGTTTTCTCATCCTTCGATGGGAATGAGCATTAATCGACTCGAGCCGAATTTTTTTCTTAATTAAATATATCTACCCTCGTTAAAAATAAGAAATCCAGTTTTTTTGGCATAAAGGACGCCGTCATTCCAGAAAGTCCAATTTTATGAAAATCGAGCTCTGAGTCAAAAGTTTATGGCCTGTTATCAAGTTCCACGGGTCAAACGCTTGACTTTTCTTCTTTCTTTAGCCGGCCATTTTGGCTTTTAAATCTCTCACGCCCCTGTACTTTGGCCCGGATGTCCCAAATGAAAATCTCCTACTTTGGCCGATTCAGGCTTCCTTGTCCCTCTTTTTGTTGCCTTTTCACCTTTTCGGCCGGTTCAAGCGCCCCGACTCATCCTTTGTCCCAACTCTCCTGTCGGATCGCCTGGACAAATTACTCAACCGCCCGAAATGGACTATTTTTAGATTTTCAGCTAGTTCGCTCCCTCACATACCTATGGCCTGGGATGTCCCAAACCGTGCGATAACAAAACTTGGCAATTTTTTACACTTTTCACCATTTCGGCTTTTCACGTCCCGCGTGTACTTTTGTCCCTGGCCGCTTCTAATCACACCATCCATGCATGGGATCGCCTCGGGATTTTCGGCCGGTTCGCGCCCGACATCCCAATCGTCCCAACCATGCGTGCACTAGGACTTAGCCGATTTTCTTCATTTTTTTTTGCCCCAAGCTTGGTTTTCATCTTTTCACCTTTTCTAACTCGTACACACAATCACTTCTCGATGAGAGAGTTAGAAGGAAGCCGAGGGGGCCCGAAAACGTGATTTCGGCCTTAAATCAATCTATTTACTTGGGAATAAAGAATTTGATGCATGTTATCAAAATTACCTTGAGGGGTGAATTTTGGATAACAGGTATCTCACTTAGAGATGGCCTCCATGCACTTGGTAGCCTTGCCCGGACCCTGTCTCGGGGCTCACCAACCCCCTGTACTCTCTACACTGTGAGTGCGGGACTTAGTCCTCTCATTTGAAGCCTATTGTTCTCTATACTCAACATAAGATGGGACATCTATCCCTACGGCCATCAAGTGGTCTTGATAATATCGTGCCTCACCTAGGGCATCCATGAACCTAGCCATTAGTACGGTGTGTGAGGCGCCATTGGTCTCGGCCTTGACCTATCTCCCCCAGACCCTGTCTCACTATTCCATATAATAAGGGACCATGTCCCTATGCTTGTACATGTACCAAGGGATCCTGTCCCCCTCGTAAAATGGGACCCTATCCCTAAGCCTATCTAGGTTTTTGTGCATATACCTAGGCCTATAGAGCCACAATCATGGCTCTCGTGCAAAGGCCAACCGGCCCTGTAGCCCTATAACCTATACCTATAATGTGGCCACCTCTACCTATGACCCTATTAGCTGCCCCTTATTAGCAAGTAATCTAGGCATGTAATGTGGCCACCTATCCCTGTAATGTGTCTCTCTACTATGAGGGTAGCCACGTATGGCTTCCCTGGTCTAGGTGGTGTTTCTCATAGCTGGGATACCCACCACCATCTATATGCATCCATGTAACTGACATCATCTATCTTTCCGGTCCACCTAGTGATCCTCCTACCCTATCGACATCAAGCCGGGCCGTGGTAGAGGCATAGGCCTCTCCACGTCATCTCTCCTATACTAGGAATGGTTGTGGCATGTCCCGGGCAGCCCAAACTACCGCCAACTCTATCTACCAAGTCATCTCATGCTCCCGACATGACGCCCCTTTATCCACCTAAGAAGTTTCAACTCATCCAACTCCATGGCCATGTGGCTCATATGATGGATATACCACATACAACCTCCAGATAATGTATACTCCAAACAACCCTCTCAAGATTCACCCGTAGTTAGGCTACATCATGTGTATCCCTAGCCTCCCATTACAACCACCCACTGGAACCCAATGCCTATAACAAACTTAGACCATACCTAGCTCAAATGCATCAAGTCGTGGCAATCCAATCGCCACACACATAATGTGCTCATAGGCCCAATAGTGAAGAAGGAAAGTGCAACACACGCTAAACCTCCATAGCCTCCCGTAGGCCCATAGCTCCCTATATAACTACACCAGGTACGCTGGTACCTATGCAAACTAGGTCCTATCCTCCATCATATCATGAAGAACTCCCATCCTGCTCCTCATGGGAATCTCCAACCTCTACATCCGGTAGTGAAAACAACACACTACCTCCATAATCAAAATGACTAACCGCATCTCCTTGGGATGGGCCATGTACATCTCTCTATAGCTTCGATCACACTATAGAACCTCATCTTGGCCAAACCCTCTCCAAATACTATCAACATCATCTCCTCGGAGGCCTCTGATGAAATGGAGTATACCGCGCTCCCACTATTGGTAATCTCAAGATCCTGTACATGTCCTCTAAGGTGACTATGATCTCACCTATCGGAAGATGGAACATGTTGGTCATAGAATCCCATCTATCAATGAGAGAAACCATCAAAATAGAATCACGCACTATATGCCTATAATTTTAGATACCAATCAGACTTACATCGGTCACATGCCTCCACTCCTTATCAGTCACATGTCTCCCACACCACTAGCAATAGGAGAGGTACCCTATCCCGCATCCGCAACTTATCCCTCACCTACATCCAACAAACCATAACATTATTAAACCTTGACCATACCCGCATTCACCCTTGACCCCCCACCTATAACTATTACCCTACCTATTTTCATTCAACAATACCTTCCTATCTCCCCCACCACCCTTACTCATCTCCTTGCCCATTTTTCTCTAATTTTGATTGGCATCAATCTCCCAAAACCGGCATCTATCACCCCATCCATGAACAATCACCGTTGTTGTGATAATTCATGAAACCCTACCCTATTTCTCTAAAAATTTACCATTTCTACCTAACTACCCCACCCATTCCTACCCCAATCTCACCTAAATTCATCCCCACCCCTCTTTAACCTACATACCACTTCCTACCCTTCCTCTTTCACCCATTTTCTTCCAAATTTAAATTTAATTCTCCCCCCAAACCCACTTCTACCCAAACCCACTTTTACCAACAAATTCACCTAACCAACAAAGAATGAGATCAAATCTTACCTTGTCTCAGCATCGTCTACGTGGTGGAACAATTGGCCGCTATGCTGGTGGCCCACCCGACCCCTCTCCCCGACTCGCCATCATAAAATACTCTCCTCACCTCCACCCAATCAAATTATCCACACCGATCTCGTGGACCCATCTCCCTAGATCCTCTCACCAACCAGATATCTCCACCTCATCCGGGTATAGTCCCTCCTACTTTCCTCTCAAAAAACACCAAAATTAAAATGCTCTATTTTTTCTCTAATGATACAACACAACAATGATTCCATAAAATACAAAATTTTTGTTTTATAAACCCACCCTAACCTAACCCACACCACCCTATTTGTGCCTTAGCCAACCAATGTTGGTCACCTTATAACCAAAGACCGGTCCACCCTTATCCCCGTTTGGTCTTGCTAAACTTCCTTTTGCCTACAACCATTCATGCCATGTCCCTTTTTATCATCCTGGACACCCATTAAACCATACCTACAAACCCAACCTACCCCTACATTTCATTTGTTATGTCTTAGGAGTTGTTATTTTACCTATACCTTGGTCTTACCTATGTCATTACCTATATAACTTGACTTGAACCACATTTTTTAGTTTTGATCCTCTCGTGTTTTTGTTGTACCTTACGACATGGTTACCGTGTTGTTTAACCTACCAACCTTAACTTTTCCTTACCCATGCCATTACCTATATACCTTTACCTGAACCACTTTTTGTGACCTTTGACCCTCTCGTGCTTGATGTACCTTGCAACGTGGTTACCCATATGGTTCAACCTCACGACTTTACCTTTCCTATTGCTATGATGTTTATCCTAACCTGAATTTTGGTTTATCGGAACATACCTAAACATTCTTGCACCTGACCTCTATTGTGTTTCCACACCATATCCTATACCTTGGATACTAGAATCACTTCAACCCTGTTTGGATAGACCTATCGACCTTAGCCGACGTAGAGTTTGAAAGCTTCTCAACCTGGTACCATGCTGTAGTTTCCAATGTGTGCGTGCATTCAACTACCACTACCTTTGACCCTATCAAATTTAACTTACCCAATTTCACCTTTTACCTTTACGTAATACAACTAATGATTTTCATTTTCTCACCTCCTCATTTTATCAAACCACTCATCTATCCGTCTCTCACCTCATCGGTTCCTTATTTGAGAGGAGTTACCTTCACCGACACTTGGGGAAAAACCACCCTCACTTATACTCGACACAACCATTTATTTTTTTGTTAGCACCACTTACCAGTACAAGCTACGTGACAAAAAGGGGAAAATGTAGACACCAAAATTGGGTCACATTCCCCTTGGTTCCCTTTCGAATAACCAACTTAAACACATTCACCCAAACATGACCCTTATACCCCACATTAATATTAATTTAATTATTTACAATTAAATTAATACCCATCCTCACCCCATTACTAATTTAATTACTTTAATTGAATGGATGCCCACCTCACCTAGACACCTCACCCTAGAATTATTCATGGCATGTTTCCATAAATGAATAAGACCTTGTTCAAGCCTAAATACCAATTCCTATTATTCCTCTAACCACCGTTATGCTCATAAAAAGATAATGTCCATTATGATCCACGAATAAATGAATATACATTACCCAAATGATGCAAGATCTGTCATTTTTAGTAAACCTAGGGAATCCCACCTTAATTGACGTTGGTCATCCCAAAACTAACGCTGGTTAGCTAGGAACCTTTGTTGGTTGCCATTTATTCATTTTAGTAACCTTGTTTTTTTTGGCACACTCTAGAATCGAGGAGAATAGAAGAGAGTTGCATGCAAGAAGAACCAGAGTCTTTTCACACCTATAGACATCCATAACCAGCACCAGGATAGATCTAGAGGTATTGCACTCATGGTAACATTCCAGGAAGCATTGTTATATGTACAAAACATCATTCCTCTTATCAAACATCATCACCATATATAGCAATTTAAACCTACACCATAGTAAGTACACTTTTTACCTGCATCATCTATTTCTACTTCAGTCTATTGGGTTCTTTTATTGCTATTATCGCTTTCAACTTGCATGCCCATTCCCCTACCATTTAAATTCATGTAAAATAAACCATTGCTCCACCCACACTATTAAATAACCTATATTTGATTGTTACACATCTTTGAGAATAACTAAGATTCCTATAGACCTTTCCACCCCCTTTGTCTCTTTTTAATCTCATATCAACCTCTATAACTCTGAACTATTTGAGTTTTATTATCCTACCTCTACCGACTCCAGCATTACCCATAATCTGTTGTTTGTTCTTCCTAAGTGTGATCCGTCATACCTGACTGACATCGTTCTCTATGTCTACCAACACTATGTAAACCAACAACCACCTACCTACTAAAATAACCCAAACACCTTACCCAACCCTACTAAGACCTTTTCTATGACTTGCAGACCACCTGAACAACCTATAACCTGAACCGAAGACCTTGACCCGTATAGGTTTTAGTATTTAATTGGATCGATGCTGATAGTGATCTGAGGTACCCAAATCATAATACTAGCACTAGATTCATTTATGTACATATTTTAGTTATTTCATATTTATTTTATAAAAATAGTGGATTGACATCCCTCTATGGAGTTCCCATTCCCGGACCTACAATACGCTAGGTAGTCCACTTTCATATATTTTTAACTCTTCTTTGGTGTTCTTATTTTCTATTTCGTGGTAGTTCCTCCCAGCCAAAAGGAAGCTCTCACAATCAGCATCGGATCGAGAAGTCAGAATGTGCACATCAACCTCCAACCAACCAACACAATAGGTATTCCTCCTCAGTCCATAACATTATCTATTTCGTCACATTACAAAATGTAAAGAAAATGGTGAAATGATTATAACAAGGAAGAAGTCCATACTCATGGGAAAATTTTTCTAATTTCAAAGGAAATCATTATCGAAAAACTAACTTTTAGGTTTTGAGATAATCCATTTTAAGGACAGTGAAAGCTCCAGGTCAATATAATTTTCTACTCTCACAAATCTCATATTCAAGATTTTCTTATGAAAACTTAGACTGTAGGCAGACAGTGGATTAGGTTGAGGATCAACACGTTACAAGTGATTGGGTTAAGGTTTCAAGTACGAGATCGATGTCAGCTATCATTCATGACTATGTGCTCAATGGATACTTCAAAGCAACTAATCTTTCCACCTAAAAAGAAGGTGATCCCACGAGTCACCAAAATTGTTATCCAATTGTGATCATAATCCTTGTACAAGATATCTAGAAACTAAATGATCAAGTTATTTGTAATATTTTTCTCTTAGTGGGTTCTTAGATATTAGGGGTTGAGTACTCCTTGCAAGTTATAGCTTGTGAAATAGTGGCGAGTACAGCTTAGCATTTCTTATAATTGGTACTTGAATATTTTAACATAGGTGCTTCATATATTGAGTGAATGCTCATATAAAATCAGACATTGTATGTGTTATCAAATTTTTCCTCTCAAGGTAAGTTGGATAAACATGACCTTAAATGCGAAGAAATGAAGAGGTTGATTCAATATGGGAGATCACTTTTGATTCTAGGAAATCAGGTTGCAGAGGTGGTATCAGCAATGGAAATGAAAGGAAAGAAAAGGAATGGCCAAAAAAACATTGAAGTAGATTAGAGATCAACCAAAAAATGGAATCTCGGGCCTGAAGTTTCAAACTTTAGGTATTTGGTAATTTAGATGTCAACACTAATTTTTGGGTCAACAAGCAAGGAGCATTTTGGGGGTTTGTTTCGGGGTCGAAGTAGGAAGAATCATAAAATGGGATGGGAAAATGTATGAAATGTGGAAAGACCAAAGTCTGAAAGATCTCAAAGATTTCGAGGTCAACTCCCTTTCGGCATCAATGACGTTGTAAATTTTGACAATCGCAGGGTCTAAAGTCTAAATTTCGACTTTCGAGAGGTTGGTGTTTTGAACTTTAGAGGTTCAAATTCTTCACCGAACAAAACAATAAAAAGTAACCAAATGCCTAAAATCCTAAAAGTCTGAAGTCCGAAAGGGTTCCATTTTGAGGGTGAAACTTGGTTTCGAGGACAATGCGGTGGGAATTTTGGAGGTTCCGATTTCAGATGTTTGGAGTTCCTAGTTTTTGAGGTTTGTATCGGACTTCAAATGGCAAGAGGTCTTAAAGGAGAAGTGTCTTGAAACCATAAATTTTAATTTCTAACATCCGAGTTTTGGAGGTTTGGGTTTCAGATTTTGAAAGTCTCAAGACAAATTAGCAGATGAATAGTAACTCAACCTCCAAAGTTGAGATGCCCAAATCTTTAAATTTTAAGATTTTGGAGGTTGTGAGGCATTTAAAAGTCTCCAAGAAACAAAGCCAACCACACATAGTTAATGTAGTATGACACCCAATCTTCAATCAACCATAATGTTTGGCTAAGACCTCGGATATGCACAAGAAATGACTTTTTTGAAAGCTCTCACCGTGTTTTTACACAACTACTATTGTTATCTTAAATTAAGTGCAACTAAGTTATTCAAAATAAAGAAATACAGTTAACCATTTTAGAGGAATCTTCCAGGATTATCACCTACCAAAAGGATGGGGTATGGCTTCCTTTCTTCTCCAAAAAGGAAAAGTTCAATGAACTATGGGTTTTGCAGCTTGCACCCATCTTTGTTGTTGGGGATTTTAATGCATTTTAGGGTGGTTGAAGAAATATTTTGAATTCTTCTCTCCCCCTTATTTCATTCTTCCTATATATTGTAAGGAGGGGCATTGTTCTAATGTTGAATAATTTTACTTTGAACCCTACCTTCTTCTCTTATATGTAAGTGATTTTGTTGACTTCAAACCTCCCATTCAAGATGTAATGAAAGTTTGTGCCTCTTGCACATTGTAATATACCGTATCAAATGTTTGGAGCAATAAAATAAGTCTCGTGGATGATTTCAACCCTCTCTTGTGTTAATTTTTGTCATTTGATCTCTCATTTCAATCCTTGTTATCTCTACATGGTTATTGCATTACATGTTTCATGGTTTGTGTTTAATGGTTGGTAGATTCTCATAAGTGGATTGATATATGGTGTATTTGTATCCTTCTTAATCTGATTGTGGTTTCCATTTTCATGCAAAGTAGGTGTTCAACATTCCTTTTGGTGCATCACCTATGTTAGTTTAGGTTTAATTTCTTTTAATTTTCTTAACCCTATCTCCTTTGCAAGTTACAGTAGATTTTAGAGTAGATCCTCTACAATTTGGATATGTGCATCAAAATAGAGGAATAGGAATCGACCTTCATCCAGAAATCTTTCCCAATCATAGAGTACCACACTTTGGGAAAATCTCCATGTTATGCAATCACACTGACGGTCTCAATCTATCGAGTTATAAATAGTCAATGTCATGTGATTATGCATCAACAATATGCTCCGGAATTGGTGTTCTAAATAAAAGCATTGGTTTCATAGTGGGTTTTTATCCCATTAAGGGTTCCCACATAAATTCTTTGTTATGATTTTTATATTATTACATGTGGCTTCTTGAATGCTTATGTTACAATTATACAATTATTCAAAGGTTTCTTGCATTGGAAATAATTAAAGTATTAATACACACTTATTCACCCCCTCTAATTTCTTGTAATATCTAACAATTGGTATCAGAGAAGTCCTTCTGGTGGAAGCTTAATATCTTCAAGGAGATCCTCTCTTCACAAGCATGGAAAATAATCAAGCACAAGGTGGACTTTCACTATCAAGATCACCTCTCTTCACTGGAAAAAACTATGCATTATGGAGAATAAGAATGAAGACATATCTTATGTCACTTGGTTTTGATATATGGGCATGTGTTGAGAAATGATATAATCCTCCAACCACTCTAATCACTTCTGCAATAGACAAGGCAGAATATGAATGCAACTCAAGAGCTATGAATGCACTCCTATGTGGGCTAACTAAAACTGAATTTGTGAAGGTAATGCATTGTACCACTGCCAAGGAAATATGGACTAAACTTCAAAGTATCTATGAAGGTGATGAAAAGTCAAGTTAGCCAAATTATAGACCTATAGAGCTCAGAAAGAGAGAGTTTAAAATGAAATAGAATGAATGTGTTGCATCATACATGAAAAGAGTAGATGAAGTGATCAACATGATCAAAGGCCTAGGTGAGAAGATAGAAGAACCTATGGTAGTTCAAAATATCCTTATATCTCTAACTCCTAAGTATGATGAAAATGTTTCAGCTATGGAAGAATCCAAAGACATGAAAACATTAACAGTAGATGAACTACAAAGTATCTTATCAACATATGAGATGAGGACAATTGGATCTAAATCTACCAAGAAGGAAGTGGCATTCAAAGAAAAGAAAGATACTTAATCCAATCAAGAGAAAGAAGAATCATAATTAGAGGATGGATAATATGATGAGAATATTAAAGCAATGTCTATGAGAAGGCTAGGCAGAGGATAGAGAAAATAAGAAGGTAATCTCAAATTTAAATTCTTTGATTATGGAAAAGAATGTCAATTTACTAAAAAATGTGCAATTAAGAACAAGGAATCCCATTATGAAGAAACTCACAAACGCAACAAGGAAAAGATTAACTTAAAGAAGAAAGATACCACAAAGAAATTATTTAAGAACAAAATAAAGTTCTATTCTAAAGAGAAGTCAAGTGAATCTAATTAAAGCGACTCAGGAATATCTGAAAAAGAGGATGATGAAACTCAATTTGAATGCTTTTTATTGCCATGGATGTCTCTAAAGAATGCAACTCTAAAGGAAATAATGTAATGGAATATGAAGATTCTGATGAATAATAAGCAATTGCGAATTTAGAAGATGAACTTGTTTTTGCCCTTAAAGAAATGAAACTATGGATGAGAAAGAATAAGAAGTTGAGATGTATAAGTAAATTCTATGAAGAAAAATTTATATTTTTGTAAAAGAGAAAACCTAAAGGAAGAGAAAGAAGCTACTGAACTAAAATAACTTGAATCTCATCTTGAAAAGATCTCTATTTCCTACAAGGAAAATGAGGAAGAATGCTTGAAATTTAAATATGATTAAGAGCATTTGAAAACTGAACTAGAACAAATTACCAGTAAAACTCAAGTTGTAAGAGAATCTAGATAATATTTCAAATGTCTTGATGATATACTAAAAATTCAACAGATAGAAAAGACAAATCCGGGATAGGATTCATCAAAAAGATAAAGAAGCTAAAACATAAAATAAGAATGAGAACAAGACCATGGAAACACCAAGAACTTCTTATGCTGAAAATAAAGAAGTCACCAAAATAATCAAGAAGAAGACAAATGCTCCTAGAATCAAATTTTCTATGAGTTACACACATTATTTCTATGGCTATTGCTTTTCATGTAACTGGTTTGGACACAACAATGCTAAATGTAGAAGATATACTAGAGGCTATGGAAGAAACTATAGTTCACCATACACTTCAATGAACTATAGATTTGTTTAATATAAATGTCAAAAGGATGGTCATGTAGCCACAATGTGTAATCAACAACCCCCTAAATAGAATAAATGGGTATATGTTGTAAAGGGAGAATCTAACAAAAGAAAAGAGTCTTGCTCTATAGTACAAACTGCATTTCGGTAAAAGATGAAGAAAAGAATTGGCAATCTATATAGTTCTTGCTCCAGTCATACAACTATTGAAAAATAAAATTCATCTCTCTTTTAAACAATGCATTAGGAGTTGTTAGGTTATTTGACAATAATTCGGCCAATATTGAGTGAAAAGGAACTCCGATTCTAAAGAATGCTAAAACAATTACTAATATTTTTCTATATGGTGAACGTCTAAAGCACAACCTTTTAAGTATGAGTCAAATGTCTAAGAAGGGATACAATATGATGTTTCATGACAAATGCTATAGTATAATTAATGTAAAAATATGAAATAAAGTAGCTAAAGTGTAACGCTCAAAATTACTAGAACTGAAAATGGGGATATTTTTTTTAAACATACATTAAAATAGATTACGGAGCTGCATTCATACCAATTTATTTAATCCAATTCTTTAAATCAAATTTGTTCTTTTGATCTTATCTGATAACATCTATGTAAGCCATGTGTGGTTGAGAATTGTATATCTAGATCTCCACGATCCCCTTCGCCACTTCTTCGAGTGACAATGCTTATTAGCATTTTGGCTTAACTTTTTTTTAGGTCATGGGAACTATGTGAAACTCCTTGGGTCTACCATGAAGCTAGTTTACCGACTTCGTATTATGGTATCTGTCCATTGCCTACCTCATGTTCAGTGTTCAACTTCCCATGATCAGGTTACTGGCAATTTTAATTTAATTAGAGGACTACATGATCAGACAATGCACAACCATCAATGCATTACTTTGGCTAAAGTTTTCCTCCATGCAACTTACAGTTAAACTCAAGAAACACACTATTCTTATGAGTTTAAGTCTTCCACCACCTCACAACTATCCCTTTTACAGTTATCAAGATCTTATAGTTTGTATTTACTTTGTTTCCAATTTAACCTATCTTGCAAGAGTTTATATCGAGATATATGCCAAAGGCCAACTAGGATCATGAGATAAGTCTAATGGATATTTTCATCAATTTATCTTCCCATTTAGTTTCTCTTTTCCTGATGCTTGTTATTTTAACCTTAAATTACCTTCTACAACGATACTCCTCCATTCTCTAAACAACATGATTTACAATCTTATCATATTAATACCAAGTTTATCAAAAGGCCGAATTAAATATATACTAAAACATGTATATCTAGTTATTCCTTCGATTAGCTACGCCACTAAATAGCTTATTTAATTTAGAAATTAAAGACAATTGATTGTTACAATAATTGCCCAATTATTGGCTTCATACATTGACAAATATCAAATAAATAAATATATCAATTTATGATAAGTAAGATTTCTCACTTCTAATATTTAGCATTTGCTCATATGGAGATATTATTACATACAAAGTAATCATCTCTTTATTAAAATCATAAATTACATATGTCGTTAAGGCAAAATATATAACTATTATGGTAACTCTCACATAGTGAGGTTTGAATATTAACAATGGGTCCAAGATCCCAATAAATTTAGTCAAAATTTTGGGATATCATCCCTCTACAAATTGAAATCCAAGTATCTCATTTAGATCCATGCTACGATTAAACTTCACAAGACATAAGTTTCCGCACATCCGAACGTGACAACTAATTGTCCTGCAAGACTGGAGTAGTGATATGTTGTCAGTTCAAAATGAACTGGCATGAATATTAACTCCATTTCGATGCAATTATTTAATAAAATAAGAAATGATATACAAGTTATTTTATCAACAAATGCATGGTAATACAGTGGAGAATGTATTATTACCTGTTCTACATCAAGATACAACTATGAATGTATACCAATAGAACAACCAATTTCTATTTCAACAATTATGTTTCACTCTAATCACAAGGATCAAGACATAATCAAACCATAATCATTCAACATCCAAATTCTGATTAAACCACAAGAAAATCATGATTCACATGGTACAGATTCAACTATTATTTTTCTTACCTTCCAATCAACAAACAACTTAACAAAATAGTCTAAAATCATCATTTCTAAATACCAATTAGACAAATTCTTTCTAGGCATTGAGTAGTTTTGTAAAATGCACAATAACTTTATTCAAAATAATCAGAATACATACATATATATATATATATGTATGTATGTATGTATGTATGTATGTATGTATGTATGTATGTATGTATGTATGTAATGTATGTATGTATGTAAACAATCCAACTAAACAAAGTGTAAAACACCTCTATTAAAATCATTTTGACATGTTCTTTTAGGTAACCAATGATCAACAAGACAAATTGACCCATATACCACAAAGATAATAATTTTGAATTCTATTTGCATAGAATAACAACCATAAGTTTCTAACACTTTCAAGAACGAAATCCTTTCAAGAAAACTAAGTCATCTTACATAGATTGTTAACACTAATTTATTTTTCACTTAGGTAATAAAATTATACCTACAGGGAATATCAACTTGTACATATCAAAATCAATTCATTCCAACATTAATTTCTTCTATTTAGAAATTATTAGAAACTAGAAGAAAATATATCGACAAAATAATGAAATACCAGTAACAACATTTTTCACACTACCCAAAAATCGCTTTGCTCATAAAAATAAATTATTATTGACTGTAATAAAACCCAGAGGCAGAAATCGATTTGGGTTTCCAGAAATCAAATTTAAATAGAAAATTAAAATAAAATAAAATTTATCAGGAACACCCATCTGCGGTTTTTTTCTAGTTTTAGCTAAAACCACACAAAGGAAACCTAAGAGAATACATAATCCATCAATTTCCTTTTTAGATTTCATTTCCAAGAAATTAAATCAAAAGTTGTCCACAAATTCATTTAATTGCCATTTAAAACAGAATGTGTATTTTCTCATTATTTACAAATAATGCTACAGAGAAGGGAGAAGATATTCATGCCTGAAGTAAACCCAAAATCGGAAACCTCTTACTCTTTCCAATCCAACAAGTTGAATACTTCTTTCCTCCAAAACTCATGCAGGTATTTCTAGAAAAAAAAATGAAAAGACAAAGGAAAAAGAAAATACAAAGAAGAAACTATACTATAATGGAGAATTTTAAGGGTTCCAAGTGTTGCTTTATGCGCAATGCATTCCATGTACTTGGTCTTAGATGAAGGCATGTGCCCTTTCAAAACTCTCAAATTTTAAATATTAAAATATTATTATTATAATACTTTTTAACTTTTGATTTACATCCCAAATCCTTTTAGGATTTAAATATATAATTTCACAAATTAATACAACATTTTTAAATTTTTTTAATTTTAATTGATACTTAATTTTAATGGTAAAATTAATCATCATAATAGAAGTCCATATATTGCCAACAATATGTTAACGTAATAATTATTCGAATTCCCATGTTCCATATAAAATATTCAAACAAATGAAAAATCACCAAGTCCGTAAATAATAATAATTCAAATATTCTCGTAAAGCTATGATTAAGGCCTAATCATGTTTTAGGAAGGATCATCAAGGTGGGTGCAGCCCTGTGGGATTATTTGTTCCGCAATGTCATGCCTCACAACAGAAGGTGACGTGTCAAAATGAATTTTATACCTAATGATGATCTCGTCTAATCCTATTTAGACTTAACCAGTAGTTAATTTAACTTACAAGAAATTTGGGATGTTACATACTCCACCCCTTAGAATAATCATTGTGTTGATGATTTCAGGATAAATAGAAAACCTAAACCCATCATTCATTTTTGGCATTAATATATTTCAAATAAGTTTAAAATTTGTATCAATATCATTTCAAATTAATCATAAAGGTCACTACATTCCTTATATATCTATAAATTGAGTCATATAATATGTAGACATAACATATTACTACTTAAATGACATATTTTCCAGGTTCATTACAAAATCTTCAACATTAACTATTCATCAAAAAGCACCTTAGTTCCAATATTCAGTTGTAAGCTTATCTACATGATTTTCTTATCTAATTTTTATATAAAAACTAAATTTAGCACTATAACAAAAATATATTCTTTAAAATCAGTCAAGCAGATGTAGAAAAGTAGTCTGGATATCTTCCAGATTTTCCCAAGTGGCACTTTCTTCAGAATATTGGTCCCACTGTACCTTACATTATGAAACCTCACCATTTTTCAAGTGCAACTTGCGGGTTTCCAGTATCCTTATAGGCTCAACCACGATTACCCCTGGATCCAAAACATACAATGAATCCCAATTAAGTACATGTGTTAAATTAGGTACATATTTCTTAAGCAAAGATACATGAAATACATTGTGCATCCTAGATAGAGCAGGAGGCAGGTCTTGGCTTGTAGGCTAGTGGGTCCAACAATGTCTAGGACTTCAAATGGTCCTACAAACCTAGGAGATAGTTTGGATTATCTGCCAAATGAAATGGAACTCTTTTTAGGTTTGACACTTAAAAAAACTTTATCTCCCACATTAAATTTTCACAATTCTTTATAAATCTACATAACTTTTCTGTCTATCATTTACGACCTCTTTCAATATTTCTTGGATTAATTTAACCTATTTTTCCATTTCTGACAACATTTCGAGTTTAATTAGTACTCAATCTTTAGGATTATACCAACTTATTGGTGTTCTACACCTACGACCATATAAGGCCTCAAAAGGATCCATTTGAATAGAAGAATGATAGGTGTTATTATAGGAAAATTCAACCAATGGAAGTTACTCTTCCCATTTGTATTGTTGATCCATACAATACATTCTTAGTAAATCTTCTAGCATTTGATTTACTCTTTTAGTTTTACCATTAGTTTCACAATGGTAGGCAGAACTTATGTTCATTTTTGTCCCTAAGGCAACATACAACATCTGCCAAAATATGGAAGTTATCCTTGAGTCCCTATTTGAAATTATTATTTCTGGAACTCCATGTAATCGAAAAACTTCTGCACAAACCTTTTTGCCAGTATGGGTGAATTATCCTTTAAATTACTTAACTTGTCTACAGTTAACTTGTCTACAAGTATAGGATCATGTTTATTTTGGGACATAGGTAGACCTTGGACAAAATCCATACTTATAACCTGCCACTTATTTTCTCGCACGTTGTGAGGATATAATAATCATGCTGGATGTGAATGTTCAGCCTTTACTTGTTGACATTCTAGGAATTGTGAGACATAAAGAATCATATCACTTTTCATCTTTTTCCATAAGTATTGATTTTTGATGTCCTCCATCATTTTTGTTACTCTTGGATGTCCCAAGTAGGGAACATCATGAAATTCTCTCATAACTTTATTTTTGAGTTCTTTACCCTCTGGTACATATATTCTGCTATTATAACGTAGAATCCCATCTATTTCCAGCTTGAAACCATCATACCTTTTGTCCCTCAAATATTTTTTAAATCTATTTTAACATGATTGTAGTAGGGGTCATTTGCTAACTCATTTTCAACTTCATCTTTGAACCGGGTTCTTAATGTAATTATAGTAGCAATATACTTTCTGTGACTCAAGGCATCAACCACCCTATTCTCTTTTCCTTTAATGTAATTTATATCAAAGTCATAATTTTCTAGGAACTTCAGCCATATTGGTTGCCTTGCATTTAGATTCGACTGTTTAAAGATGTATTTCAGCCCAAGATGATCCGTTTTGAGTTTAAAAGCTTTCCAGAGCAAATAGTGCCTCCATACCTTGAGCACATGAACAATTACAACAAGCTCAAGATCACGTGGTGCATAATTTACTTCACGAACCCTCAACTTCCTACTTTCAAAAGATACCACATTCCCATCTTATAGTAGTACTCCGCCCAAACCTTCCCTCAAGCATCGATTACCTCTAAGAAATTCCCGTATGGATCTGGAATCTTCAACACCGGAGCAATTGTGAGTCTAAATTTTAACTCATTAATGGCTTCTTCACACTTGATGTCCCAAATGAATTTCTTACCCTTCTTTTGCAAATAAGTGATAGGTCTCTAACTTAGAAAATTCCTTTACGAACTTCCGATAGTAGCTGTTAGGGCCATAAAACTTCTCACTTCATGCACATCCTTCGGTGTTGGCCATACTTCAACGGAAGTCAAGTGGGCAGCAAGCCGAAATCGACTAAGTATAAAAGAATTGGTGGAAGTTTCCACGTGTCTCTTTAGCACAAATCCAAAGGAAGAATCGATAGCGGGTCCATAAGTGTGCACTGGCTCGCCAAATGGTTAATTATATATATTAGAATTAAGTTTAATATTATATAATGAGTAAAATTTATTTATTTAATATATAAAAATTTATATAATTAAATATAGTTAAATTTCTATGTATTTTTATAGCCTTCCTTTTAAATGAAATTAATAAATAGTCCATAAGGTATTTGGAGAAACTTAGATAAATCAAGGCTTTAACAAAACTTATATAGATACACCCCCTTGTTTTTCTTTTTTTTCTTGTAACATGTGAATATTAAGCAACTATTTAAGTGTCCCATTCAACCTACCAAACTAGTGAGCTGGGATTTTTCCTTAAACATGAGTAGAAATGCAACTATAGATTAAATCTTTCAATGTACCTTTCATTCAATAAAACAAGGGTAATTATTTCTTTACCTCTTACACATTTAAATGGAAACCATTTCACTTAGCAAATGCATTTTAACAAGATTTCATTTCTTTCAAAATGAACCCTATAACATTTTGGAAATAAGGAAATAACTTCAATCTAAAGAGATCCATTTTCATTTCAAATTAATTTAAACTTTCCACTCTACCAATCAATATAAAACTTGGTAATTTATTTTCACAAAACTAACACATTATTATATGCAAATTTCTAAGTCAAATACTCTTAGAAGAGATTACAATTTTTAGAGATTTCCAAATGAATATACAACTTCCTCTCAAGCACACAAATATACAATCTTCCACTCAAGGTGGGAATGATTACAAGAAAAAATTACAACATGAAGGTTTTCAACAAGGCCAAAATAGAAGTCTCCAATTTGCATGTCTTCTTCCCAAATGTAGCTCCAATCTAGCTCACTTCAATTTTTCACAACAAGGATCACAATACAAAGGAAGGGGGAATAGGAAATGATCTTCACCCAACCTTTAATCCATTAAGAGGATAATCCATCCCCTTAATGGACCCTGAGCCCCAACAAAAGAACCATGAGGGATCTTGACCAACATTTGACAACTTTTCAACAATTATGGTTTCGACAAACAACATACATTCACATATTCAACACACTAAAATAATATAATCAAAAGTTTTACGACTTCACGAACAATACATAGGTTTGATACCCAAACCAAATGGATCAAGGACTATGGGAAACCACCTCCTTTTTCCTCCCAAGTGAAGTGGAAGTTTCACCCTAAGCCTCCAAGTGCACAAAACAAACAACACAATATCCTTATCTCTCCCTTGCAAGTATGCAACAATATAACCATGATTTCCTTTTCACTCCCCATAAGTGAAAATACCATTCACACTCCCAAAAATTAATGCCTCACAAACTCCCTTTTCCCTCCCCAATGCTCCCATAAGTCCATCTCCCACACACAATCACATTCACAAAACTCAAACAAACTTAACAAGCAAAATATTTCCACATCAATAAACATAATAAACAAAACTAGAAATGGTGGAGATCCTACCTCTCCATCAAGATCCAATAAAAATTCACTTCACAAATCTTTAACATCTCCAAGCCAAGAAAACTCCCAATATCAACTCCCACAAGCTCCCAATTTAAAAATGCAAATGAAGAAAATAAACAAGTAACCCCACTCCAAAAAAATCCATCAATAAATAGAAATGGGATGTGAGGATGATGAGGTGGCTCAATGTAGGATGTCACTTCATCATTCATCCATTATCACACCCAATTCAAACACCGTGCCTAAGACAATAAGTTAGCATGTAAGAACTGTGACAAACTCACATGGAACACAAACTTGCACACCATACCTTCTATGGAAAAAAATTATTGTGAGAAGAAGGAGGTGTAATTATTTTAACTCTTTTGCACTCTAAAAAGGATAAATAAGTCAAAAATAAATTACCCAACCCATAGGTAGGGTTGTTGGGTAAATTTAAGAGGCATGCGACAAGCTTAAATTATCCCACAAGGCTCCAAAAATGGCTCTCAAGACAAAATCCGAATTTTGAAGTTGGGGTGGAGTAAAACACAAACAAACTAACATAAATATCACTTACAACAAGGACCACCTAACCTCATAAGTATCTATTTGTCACATCCCAATTTTAGTTAACAAAATTAAGTAGGATTAGCGTAATTAAGACACAATTATAAACCTTAATAAAGTGACAACCATTGCCAAAAATATAGAGCATAAAACATAAATAAAACACATACAAAAATTAAAAGAAAAGGAAAACATATCACCCCATGGCCACACATGTGAGGTCACCCCCATGGGAAACCTCCTAGTTTGGCAAGCAAAAAAACCACACTATAACATTACATAAGTTGTTAAATTTTTGTTGTGTTTCTCAATACCGAAATCCTTCTGTGGTTGGTCCCTATCCCACTTTGATGTATGTGATAAAATGCCCTACAACACAAACAAAATAACTCTTTGGCCTTTCTACCATATTAACAACATCGAGACAATATACATATAAAATAAATAATCATCATTTGACATTAGCAATTCTATCATCTAGTATCATACAATTAATTTGATTTTGGCATCCATTAATCATAATTCTACTCAAAACATCCAACATAGGTTATGCATCCAAATTACGACATATTAGTACAAAAATAGAATATTGCAACTCAAACATATATAATTGTCTATCATCACCATCTAGTTCATCATAGTAAAAATGTAAACCACATAATGTCAATAGTGTAAATATCTAAATAGTTCATCATCTACTGATCAAAATATAATACTAAAATGTCTAAGTATCAATCCAACAATATCAACATCCAAATGAAATAGTGTCGAAGAGGAGTGGGCACTACTTCCCCCTCCTCTTAGACTTGACTTCCTCTTGGAAGTCACTGGACTAGCTAAGGAAATTGGGATCATAATAAAGTGGCATCCTCCCATGTGGTTGTAGTCTCATTGTACCTATCCCACTAGACCCGCACCTGGTCAATCTCGCAGCCTCGAAGGCCCAGGGTCCTGTGATCTATGATGAGCATGGGCTCCACTGACACCTACCCCTGCTCCTGCACCTATAATGCAGTCCAATCCAAAAAATGATAGAGATATGGAATGTATCTCCTAAGTACAGAAACATGAAATACATCATGGACATGAGACAAGATGGGTGGCTATGCTAGATGGTAGGCAAAAGGACCAATACACTCCAAGATTTAAAAGTGGCCCCCAAATATAGGAGCCAACTTAGAGCCATTTCCATAATGGATAGGACTCTTATGAGGCCTCAGATGAAGAAACACCTTCGTGACCACTTCAAAACTATGATATGTCCTCTCGATATGCATATTTCATTTGTTTATCTTGAGCCTCATGTAACCTATGTCGAATCATGATAAATTTTTGCTCCATATCCTGTAATAATACCAACCCAAGAAATTTTTTTCCTCTAATTTGTCCTAACTCAATGGTTTCTGCACTCCCTACCATACATTCCCGAAATGGAGTCATACCAATCAAACTCTAAAAATATTTTTATAGTCAAAATCCACTAGATAATTTTCTAACCTAGATTAATGGTCCATGACATACATCTACAACATATCGTCCAAGATATTATTCACCTGCTCTATTTTTTCATCTAACTCTGGATGATAAGTTGTCTTGAAGTTGATACTCTTCCCAAGGGCACGTTGCATGGTATTCTATAAATGAAAGGTGTATAAGGGATCACAGTCATAGATAGTTTGTTGTATATATCTTCCCCAGGGTAGATATGGGAAGCGAAGAAAATAGAAATCAGAGAAAATCAAAGCCCGATATTTATTGCATCACCAACAGCCCATGGCAAAGGTAAGAAAATGTCGACACGAAGAAATTTGCACCCTTGGCGCAGGTCGAGGCGCATGGCAAGAGGTGTCGACATGAAAATGGATGCACCTATGGTGCACTTAAAGAGGTTTCGACATGAAAATGGATGCGCCTATGGCGCACTTAAAAAGTTGTCGACATGAAAATGGATGCGTCCATGGCGCGGGTAAGAAGATGTCGACACGCCAAAATTCACGCCTGGCGCAGTCGAGGTGCATGGAAAGAGGTGTTGACATGAAAATGGATGCGCCTATGGCGCAGGTAAATGAGTGTCAACACAAATATGGATGCGGTAAGGCACACCTTCGGAGGCGCAACATTTTGAGTACTAACAGGATGCGAGACCACAGTGCGCAGATATTCGACGGCCATAACTTTTCACAAAGAGCTCAAACTCACGCAAGGTTGAAGTTTTCAGAAATCTTACGAGGTCCTCTATCCAAGTATGAATAGATATATTTAATTGAGTGAGAACAAGTTCTTAAAAATGCAAAATACAGTTCACCACTTTTTGGGTTTGTTAGGGTTCTCACCTACCACCATAATGAGATGAATTAAATGCAACCTAGAGGTGGTTGGGGTAGATGTGGAATTCTTCTCTCTTTTCTCTCTCATTCTTCCTATAAATTGTAAGGAGGGGCTTATTTCTAAAGGTTGGACATTTTTGTTTTGACCCTCCCTTCTTCTCTTTGGCAGTGAATTTGTGGAGTTAAAACCTCCCATTTAAAATCGTAATGCAACTTTGCCTCTTGGCATTTTGTAGTGTATTGTATCAATCTTTGAAGCAAATAATCCATGTCTCGTGGATGATTTTCAACCCTCTTTGTGTTCATTTACATCCTCGTGATCGTTCGCTGCAAATCTAGTTATCTATGCATGATCTTGCATTGCATTTTTATGGTTTGTGTTTATTGGCAAGATAGGTGTTCTTCATTCCTCGGTGCATCACCTTTGTTAGTTTAGGTGTATTTTTATGCATCTTCTTACCCCGTCTCCTTGGCGAAGTTAGTTTAGGTTTCAAGTAAACCCTCTGCATTTTTATGTGTGCATCTAAACAGAGAGGAATAGGAACCAGCCTTCATCCGGAGATCTTTTTTGATTTCGCAAGGTCCCACACTTGGGAAAAGCTCCTGTTATGCAATTACACCGAGAGTCTCAACCCATCGAGTTGCAGATGTTCGGGGTGTTGTGATTTGCCACCAATAGTTTTCGCATGCCGGTGGGACAAAGAGGTCATTCCATAGATTTGAAGGAGTTTTTAAGAAATTTGGACTAAAAATTGCAGGTTTTACAATTTTAGATTTTTCACCTTCGAGGTGAACTTTGAAATCGATTTTCAAGGGCTTAAATTGCTCAAAACAAGTCAAAAATTCACCCACTTGATAGATCGGAGTATAATATTCAAAAGGGTATTCTTATATTTTGAGATTTTGACTTTCAAAATTTCATGGTTTTTAGTATTTCAGGTTTTCCCAGTTGTCTTGCATGACTTGAGTTTCACCTGTACCTTTCAGGGATTAGTAGCTGCACAACAGGACCCAATAACCGAATTGAAGAACTGTATCTCTTGGGTCCTTCAAAGTTTTAAATTATTTTTTAATATTGTCAGGTTTGGTGTGTAACTTGGTAGAATCTAGCCTTTTGAGGCTCACTTTCTAACACATCTGGCAACTCCGAAGGGATAGAATCCGGTGGTATAGCAGCATAGGTTGCCCAGGCATATGAGAAGAATTCGAACCAGTTCTGATACTCGAGAAGAGGGGCTATTTGTCCACTTGCAACTATCACCAGCAGAGGAAGGAGAGGAAGAAGACCACAAAGGTCACCATCTCCACCTAACCGGACTTTGTCTACACCTCCACCTGGTAGACCTTTTCTCGCATCAACAAGGGTTCTCAGGCCAATCAGAATGGTACAACCACCGAATCCCTTTGTCAATTTCACTGGCAGCAGCCCACTTGCCCTCAATGCACAGAATCTAGTTCCAATTGTAGCATTGAAGAATATTCCATTTTTCACTGGAGAAAATCATACCACTCTGTGATCATGTCAAAGACATTGCTAACGTTTTTGCAATCCACGAGATAAATGAAATGGATGTTCTTTGTCAAATTGTTGGTATCTCATTCAAAGGGAAGGCATTGCAATGGTTTAGGAGCCTTGCACTGGTTCTATCCAAAATTGAAATCGAGTTATGCATAGCTCTCCATGAGTAGTTCGGAGAAAAGGGAGACAATTTGTCTCTACTAAAACAATTGACGACTATCAAGAGAGCTCCCAATGAGCAGCTAAATGACTTCAACTTCAGATTTCAAAGGTCTTGGGATAGGATTCCAGGTGGCCATTAGGCCAACAAACAAGGTGCTTTTCTATATTACCTTAAAGCTTTGAATTCTGATATTTCTATGATAATTCAATCTATGGGAGGCACAACCTTACCTGCTACTTATAGCATTGCCATTAGGGCTGAAAACTGTCTTATTCAAGCTGGTAAGTTGGCTCCTAGGCCTCCCATGCCCTTGTATCCAAACCTAGAAAATCCAAGTACTAGTCAAACACCCACTTTGGCTCCTATTCCCACTCCTAGAAATCAAAGTTCAAATGAAACTTCTACTTCATCCTCTAGTGCTCCAAATGAACTCCAAGAGGTCATGAAACAATTGCAAAATTTGGGAAATGAGCTGGTTACACTCAAGAGGCAAGATGCCCAAGGCTTTAGACCTTCTTATCATCCTCAAGCCAGATGCAGGCTGTGCTAGGCCCTCATACCAACAAAATAGGTCACCAGCTCAAAGCTACAAATAAAAATCAAAGCCAAGTAAGGCCTCCTACCAATAGACCATTTTAGCCCTATAACCCTAATGTTGCATCTGCTTCTAAAGCCTTAGTGCCGGACAAAACAACATAGCTCAAGAGTATGATTGGTATTTCCCATGCAATGAACCTCACAACCAATCTATGTGCTTCAATGGTGCTTTGAACCAAGCCTTGATGGTGATAACTCACGGCGTTGAGGGTGAAATGAGTCAAGAAATGAATCAGCAACAAGGGACATCTCAAAGCAAAACATAGCTCCAAATGATACCACACTTGTGAATTGGCAAGTTTGAGGATTTTGCGGCATGAATCAAACAATTTCTCAGAGTATAGCAGCTAACACAAGATCAAAGAAGAGGAATATTGGTGAAGGACAAATGTCATTGGATCCAAGTGATTTACAACCTTCCATCACTCCACAAGGTGTTGGTAAGAAAATACAGTTCCCAAACAAGTAAGGACAACCCAAACCACCTTCTAAACCAACTCAAATGCCACAGTTTTGTTGCCCATACGCAAGAAAGGAATGTGTAGGCTAAAGGATAGCAAAGAGATCTTTCATCCCCATTTAGCATCATTGATCAAATGAAGAAGACGAATGTGAATATATCGATGTGGGAATCTTTATCCATCCCAGGCCAAAGAGATCTTCTACAAGCTGCCATGAAGAATTGGTCAACTTCAACCAGCAGGCCCATATGTAAGAGAAGGTCCTCACAAATGCTGCTCAGCCTGAAGGGAATCATGGAGGACAACAAGGTAAAGTTTTGAAACCCCCTCCATTCTATGTTTCATTAATCATCGGGGATAAATTAGTACACAATTGCATGATTGATTCTGGGGCAAGTAGTTCTGTCATGCCCAAGCAAATAGCTGATCAGCTGGGTCTCCAATATGAAGTCATATCAAAGGGGGTAGTGCAATTGGATGGGACAGCAGTAGAAACCGTGGGAGTAATTAAAGGTTTGAATCTTACCTTGCATACATGCCCCAATGTTACCATTTTACAAGATGTGTCAGTGATAGATTTGCCACCACTCTTTGCCCTATGCTTATCAAGGGATTTCAAAAAGCAAAATTAGAGGCTACTTATCTCGTGATTGGTCACACATGTTGTTTAGAAAAGATATGGTACTAAGGTCACAATCAGATCCGAACCAATTGCAAACTTTCATATTGAGCCTCATACTCCAAGCCAAATCAATTCCAACTGCTCAAAGATTTGATCAAGAAGATTATCCAAGCATAGATGAAGTGACACCAATTTTGGAAGCATTCTAGATTTGAATCTTGATGAATGGGCAAGAAAGGTACATGCTTTTGATCCCTACCAAGAAGTAGAAGAATATGAGCTAGGAGTCTATTGCATACATGAAGAAAACCAGTCTATTCCTAGCATCACCAAACTAGACCATAAAGATGACAATGAGGTATGGCAGTTATTTTTTGATGGATCAAGGAGTAGGCAAGGTGCAGGAGGAGGAGCTATGGTTTTTTCACCTCAAGGCATCAAATATTATTCAGCTTTTTGTTTCTAGCTTTCCTGTTCAAACAACACAGCTGAATATGATGCCTTGATTCACGGACTTCATTGGGCCATGAAAAAGGGCATAAAGAACTTGCAGGTGTTCGGGATAGTGAGCTAATCGTCAATCAAGTCAGGGGACAACATGCTACAAAGAATGAACTGCTGAAGAACTACAAGAACAGGGTGTGGGACCTCGTTGAGGATTTTGAAGCTTTCAACATCATGTCCATACCCAGGAAGAAAAATGAAGCCGCGGATAGGCTCGCAGCAGTTGGAGCAACGTTTGATGTGGTTGACAACATCAAAAGGGAAAAAACACAACCACATATCCATGTGATTGTGAGGCCAGCATTCAGATAATAACACAAGTCGGCAGCGAGTGTTTGAGAACGATCAAAAGATCGTCAATTTTTACAAGAAGAGGCTGAATTCTCAGCCAAGAATCGTGACAGACTAGAGCAGCAAAGATGACGGTGATCAAGTAGTACATGCACTACATAAAAAAAGCTTCCCAAGGGTTTAGTAACATTAGAGTCTATCTTCAACCTTAACGACCGGTTACGTAAGGAAAAGGCTAACATACAGTCAAGAGAGAAGATTCGAGAGCCAATTTCGGTTGGGGAAGGCAAAACACTTGAAATTAGAAAAGTGGCCACCGAAAGCAGAGAAATCAGATTTCATACAACTTTGCCAAGAATTTCCAGATGTCTTCGGTTGGAGCTATGAAGACTTAAGAGGTTTCAATCCGAAGTTGGCACAACATACCATAGAATTAGATCTAGATACTAAGCCCATCAGTAGAGCAGAGACACCAACCATCACATTGAGCCTCTAATGAAGAAAGAGTTAAACAAGCTAATAGAGGCAAGCATTATATTCCCGATCAAGCACTCAAGCTAGGTTGCAAACTTGGTTCCGGTCGAGAAGAAGAGCAGAAGAAATCAAGTTGTGTGTGGACTTCCAAGACCTCAACAGGCGTCTCTCAAAGACCATTACCCACTTCCTTCAATGGAACAAATATTGCAAGTAGTATCCGGTTCGGAGAGATTCTCTCTCCTAGATGGCTACTCGGGGTATAATCAGATAATGGTGAAAGAAGATGACCAGTTTAAGACAGCTTTCACCACCAAATGGGGCACCTATGCCTACAAGAAGATGCCATTTGGGCTATCAAATGCTGGAGCCACTTTCCAAAGGGAAATGGATATGGCATTCAAGGGGTTGATCAAAAAATAGTTCTGATATATCTTGATGACATCACTGTATTCTCCAAAAATGTAGCAGATCACCTTTTTCATTTGAGGCAGGTATTTCAGAGGTGTAGAAAATTTGGGGTATCATTGAATCCCAAAAAATGTATATTCTTGGCTCACGAGGGAAAACTTCTAGGCCATATTGTTTCAAAGGAGGGATTGACAATTGACCCAGAAAAAGTTGAAGCAATTCGAGTGTTGCCATTGCCAAGTCATAAGAGGGCTCTTCAAAGCTTCTTAGGAAGGATCAATTTTGTCTGCAGGTTTGTGCCAAATTTTGTTGCTCTCGTGAAGCTAATAATGTTGATGTTGAAGAAGAGCATGGCATTTAAGTGGACATCTGAAGGCAAGGCAAGTTTTGAGGAAATAAAAGAGGCTATATCTCGAGCTCCAACTCTCGTCAATCCAGACTTCTCCAAGGATTTCATGTTATATGCCTTCGGTGGTGGAGACACAATTTCTGCAATCCTGGTTTAGCAAAACAAAGAGGGATTAGAACAACCAGTTGCTTTCTTTAGTCAAATCTTGGAAGAATACGAAACAAGGTACTCTTTCATTGAAAAGCATGTCCTTGCAGTGATCAGGAGCTTAAAGAAATTCAAGCACCTAGTCTCAAACAACAAGATCCAATTGTTGGTCTCTCATGTGGGAGTCAAGGACTTCCTTCTAAACAAGGATCTGAATGAGAAACGTGCAGGATGGATCACTCGTGTCATGGAATATGACATCAAAATTAAGGTCACTAAGCTAGTACGTGGAAAAGGACTATGTGAACAGCTAGCTTTGAGTCGGCAAGTTGAAGCAGGTGATGAAAAAGAGACTGTCTTGGTACTACAGGATGGTCAAGAATAGGAAGATGATGACGTGCCCACTCCTTGTTGGACTCAGAATATGATACACTTCCTACAGATAGGCCTATGCCCTCTAGAAATGAGCAAAGCAAAGAGGAGATACTTCAGATTACAAGCCATTCCATATGTGCTTGTTGATGGTGTTTTGTTTAAAAAGGACATCAATGGAGTTCTATTGAGGTGCATTGGGACAGGAAAATTGATAGGGTGTTACAAGATTTTCATGACGGAGATTTTGAGGACATTTTTCCCCACGTGTAATATCTCTTAAGATAATGAAGGTAGGGTATTATTGGCCCACAATTTTCAATGATCGCTATACGTGGATAAGAAAGTGCAAGAAATGTGCACTCTTCACAGAAAAGAAAGACTAGCAACGCTTCCATTGCACCCAATTTTGGTTGACCAACCATTTATGCAATGGGGATTGGACTTCATCGGGGTCATCAACCCAAACTCAAGCCAAGGCCACAAGTGGATTCTCACGGCAATGCATATTTCAACAAGTGGACCAAAGCAAGAGCGCTCAAGGAGGCAAACGAGTCTAACATACTAGACTTTTATGAAGGAATAGTGACCAGATTCAGTGTGCTAGCCACTATCATATTAGATAATGCATTGGCATTCATAGGTTCCAAGATTACATAATGGGCTGTCAAGAATGGAATCTATTTGAGCACCTCTTTTTAAATTATTACCCGCTGGGTAATGGACAAGCGAGTCCATGAACAAGAATTTACTAAGGATCATCAGAAGGACTCTGGATGAAAACCAAAGGACATGGCATACCAAGCTAAAATCAGCATTATGGGCTGACAGGATAACGCCAAAGAGGTCTACAGGTAGTTCTCCCTACAAATTGGTCTATGGGAAAGAGGCGGTATTGCCTATATCATTAGAATTACCTGCATTGGAGCTCATGAAGAAATTGGAGTTGTCTGAGTTCGAACCAATGGAAGCCAGGTATGCAGAGTTGATGGAATTGGAGGAAATAAGAGAACATGCGATTCAGATGATTGAGAAGGATCGAGGCCTTGGTAAAAGATGGTTTGATAAGAAGGCAAGAGCAAGGACCTTCCAGAAGGGGACCTAGTTTTGAAATGGGATGCGATCGGGAAAAACCAGGAAGGCATTCCAAGTTTGATGCCATTTGGAGTGGCCTCTACATGGTCACGGGATGTAAAATTAGTAATGCCTTCCAATTATCTACATAGGATGGAGAAGAAGTCCCGATTCCGGTTAACTGAGTATATCTTAAACATTGCTACTAAAAGGAAAAGGTTTACCCTTGTAAATATTAGCCTAGATTTCATTTCCTCTAACTGAGATGCACATTTTCTTGTTGTAGTTAGGTTTCAATTTCCCTAAGTGCTTTAGCACAGGTTTTATTGCTCTCGGAGTTGAATTTCTACGGTTCGGCGTCTTTGTCGTCAGAGAAGGGGTTGCGATATCGGGCTCAGGATCGGATATCGAGGTTGGTTTTAGGTTATTGCTTATGACTCCATACCCAATGGATTTCTAAAAGGCCACCGATCTTCTACCTAGCAGCAAAGGCGATCCCTTTGAGTCACCAAATTGTTGTATATATCTTTCCCCATGTAGATATAGGGAAGAAAAAACGGAAATCGAGAGAAAATCAAAGCCGGATATTTATTACATCACCAATAGCCCATGGCATGTAAGAAAATTTCGACACGAAGAAATTTGCACCCTCGGCATAGGTCGAGAGGTGCATGGCAAGAGGTGTCGACATGAAATGGATGCGCCCATGGCGCGAGTAAGAAAGATGTCGAAAGCCAAGATTCGCTCCTTAAGCGCGAGTTAGAGGCGCATGGCAAGAGGTGTCGACATGAAAATGGATGTGCCTATGTCACACTTAAAGAGTTGTCGACATGAAAATTGATGCGCCTATGGTGCACTTAAAAATTTTTCGACATGAAATGGATGTGCCCATGGCGCGGGTAAGAAGATGTCGACACGCTGAAATTCGCGCCTTGCGCAGGTCAAAGCGCATGGAAAGAGGTGTCGACATAAAAATGGATGTGCCTATGGTGCACTTAAAGATGTGTCAACACAAATATGGATGCGCCAAGGCACACCTTCAGGAGGCGCAACATTTTGAGCACCGACAGAAGCAAACCCCGCGCGGATATTCAAACGGCCATTACTTTTCAAAGGGAGCTCGATTCACGCAAGGTTGAACTTTTCAGAAATCTTACGAGGTCCTTTGTCCAACTACGACTAGATATCTTTAATTCGGTAAGAACAAGTTCTTAAAATTCAAAATACAGCTTCACCACTTTTTGGGTTTGCTAGGGTTCTCACCTACCACCATAATGAGATGAATTAAATGTAACCTACAGTGGTTGGGGTAGATGTGGAATTATTCTCTCTTTTCTCTCTCTCATTCTTCCTATAAATTTTAAGGAGGGGCTTCTTTCTAAAGGTTGGACATTCTTGTTTTGCCCCTCCCTTCTTCTCTTTGGTAGGTGAATTTGTGGAGTTAAAACCTCCCATTTAAAACTGTAATGCAACTTTGCCTCTTGGCATTTTGTAGTGTATTGTATCAATATTTGGAGAAAATAATGCATGTCTGTGGATTATTCTCAACCCTCTCGAGTTCTGGGCTTGCATCCTCGTGATCTTTCACCGCAAATCACAGGTTATTTGTGCATGATCTTGCATTGCATTTTTATGGTTTGTGTTTATTGGCAAGACAGGTGTTCTTCATTCCTCGGTGCATCACCTTTGTTAGTTTAGGTTTATTTTTATGCATCTTCTTACCCTGTCTCCTTGGCAAGTTAGTTTAGGTTTCAAGTAAACCTCTCGCATTTTTATGTGTGCAAATTAACAGAGCAGGGAATAGGAACCGGCCTTCATCCGAGAGCTTTTCCGATTTCACAAGGTCCCACACTTGGGAAAAGCTCCATGTTATGCAATCGCACCGAGAGTCTCAACCCATCAAGTTGCAGATGTTCGGGGGTCTTTGTGATTCGCCACCAACATAGTCTTCTCAGGAATCTTGTGCGATCAAAATCTCATCAAGGTATACTCATGCAACTACACTAGTCTTCATGTGTAGGTGGTCTTCACCAAAAAAAATGAGCCACTTTCATCAATTTGTCCAACGTCACCATGATGGCATTGTTGTGGTATCTCGACTTCGGTAACCCTACTATGAAATCCATGGAAATTGTTTCCTTTTCCACTACGATATATCATGTGGGTAGATAAGGCCAATTGTATGTTGATGCTCGGCCTTCACCCTCTCACACTCTTAACAACATGACACAAACATAGCTACATCTCTCTCAAGACCTCTCCAATAGTATAGCTATCTTAAGGTGGCATGCATCTTCTTCACCCTTAGCCTCTTACAAGATATCCTGTGCTGGAACCTCCATCCCTAGGTACATAGATCTGACCTATGTGTCTAAGAAGACCATCTTCCTCTAATGTAAATCCTTCAAACTTCCCCTCAAGGGGTCTTTAAGACTCGATCTCTCGATCTGGCTGCAAGGTAGAAGTTGTCATGTGGAAGGTGCTGCAAAATTATGCTCCGTAAATCTATAACCACTGAAGTAGCCATAACCAAATTTCTCCATCTACTTAGAGCATCTACAACCACATTCTCCTTCCCTTCACATGCTCTATCTCCATGTCAGACCCACAAAGTAACTTCATCTAACACCGCTAACAAGCATTGAGATTGGGTTACATGAAGAGGTGACAAAGACTCAAATGATTAGTCATGAGAATGAATCTCCTGCCTAGAAGGAAATGTCTCCATTGAACCAAAGCATGCACAATTGCTGCAAGCTCAAGGTCATGAGTTAAATAATTGAGCTCATAATCCTTGATTTTTCAATATGTAAAGGATACAACATGGCCCTCCTGCATCAATACACCTCCTAATCCTTCCAAAGAAGCATCTATGCATATGAAGAACTCTCCATGAGGATATAGTACTGTAAGAATGAGTGTTGTCATAAGGCATTCCTTCACTATCCGGAAGGCATGCTCACATATATTTGACCATATGAACTTATTCCCTTTCCGCTAAATGGAAGTGATGGGGTGCGTAACCCGAGAAAATTCTGAACAAATATCATATAGTACCCTGCTAACCCCATGAAATTGTGCACCTCGGTCACACTTGTAGGTGTTGGCCAATCCATAATGGCTCTAATCTTGGAAGGATCGACTACGATGCATTCCCCTGAAATTATGTGACCCAAATATTGCACCTCTGACTGAAAGAATGCACATTTCTCCAATTTCCCAAAATCATTTGCTCACGAAGACACTGTAGAACCTGACGAAGGTGTTCCTCGTGTTCCTCATACGTGCACGAGAGAATTTCAAAATGTCATCAAGGAACACAAAGACAAAGTATTCTAGAAATGTCTTGAACACCTCATTCATCAAACTCATGAAAATTGCAGGGGCATTCGTCAGACCGAATGGCACAACTATGAACTCATAGTGGCCATATCTTATACGGAAAGTTTTCACATGAATATGTGCCTCTGCAATCCTAAGATGATGGTAACTTGACTTAAGATCAATCTTAGAAAACTGGCCCCTTTCATATGATCAAATAAATCATCGATGCGAGCAAAGGGGTAATGATTCTTGATCGTTACTTTGTTCAACTAATGATAGTTCACACACAACCACAAGGATCTGTCCTTTTTCTTAACAAAAATCACCGGTGCACCCCAAGTGGATACACTAGGAAGGATTAGGCCTTCCTTGATAAGGTCCTTGAGTAGGAACTTGAGCTCGGATAACTCGTGTGTGGCCATCCTATATAGAGTACATGAGATAGGTTTTGTTCCTTGAACCAAATCAATGTGATAACCTATCTCACGTGGGGAGGCATCCCTAGAAGCTCAAGATGAAAAACATCGAGAAAAATCCTACAAAATGGGGTGATCATCAAGTAAGGGTCCACTAGCCCCATCCTCGACCTATAACTAAATGTGACCATAGCAAAACTAGTCCAACTATGACCGGTGACCCTGAAATGTAGCCACCATTTTTACTTAGTTTGTTACTTCGAGTTCTATAAAATCCAGTGAATTATTTGTATATAGGTGATTGCATCAGTTTGGTATCATGGTGCTTTGAATATCGGAAACTGGTTTTTGAAGCATTTTTATAGCCACTTTGACTAAATTTGGACATTGTCACAATCTAGTAGCAAAATTAGAAAACACTATCGTGGACCAATATTAAGTTAATTCTCCGATGGGAAAACATGTAGGCACTAATATATGATGTCATGAATCTTAAATTGGTTGTTTTTTGGATAAAAAATGTTTTTGGAAAATGTGATGTCTCTCTCCTCTCTACACTCTTCTCTAGTTTTGAAAATGTGATGAAAACAAAATGTATCTCTTACCTCTCATGTTATGTAAAGTGGTTCTTTCTTTGCAAATGGAAAAGTAGTAATCATGAGTTATGCTAGATCGGGTAGAATTCCATGCTAGCGGTTATCGCTGACCCATGCTCTAATGGTTTTTAGGTTGCAGATGACCGATAAGGAAGATAAATGAAGGAAATTGACTTTATAGTTGTACTTAGATTGTAAAATGTATAAAATGATGCGACATATTGTATATTTGAATAATTGTAATTATTTACTATTTTGAAAGGAGAAAATGAAAATAAATTAAAAGTTAGTTATTCCATGTGTTCATTGAAAGTTGTAATTGATTGTTGTTCAACGCTATTGATTTAATAAAATATTTGTTACCATACTTATTGTAGTCTTATAGTCCTAAAAACTTAAATCATTGGTTTAAAGTTACCTTGCCTTGGCCACCTAGATGAAGTGCGTTATAACCCTTTGATCATACTTCACTCTTAGTCAAATCTTGTTAAGTATGAAGAACCTTATTGTTTTATGACCAAGTTTTAACCCATCACAATTTATTTCCTATTTTTTGTACGTGGAACAAGCCTTGTTATCCCATTTCCATGGCTTAGGTATGTTGTGCGAGGACATAACTACACTATGTGTATCCTATCTCTTTGAGTGAGAATACGATCCTTACTCCTAGATGTCATAGTGCTAAACCCCCCTTGAACAAACTTATCCTCATCTATGTATGGTCCTTAATACTCTTATCAGTATCCAAATCCATGTGAATATATATTTGGGGTGTCTCACTCCCAAATTACCTCTTTAAAGAAATTTAAATGATGCAATTGAAACCTAGGTCCTAGTTACCTACACTTGGAACTATGAAATTTGAAACCCTTAAGCTCCTTACAAATAGAAGTGTCACCTTGGTAAGAAGTATCGAAGTACCTTAGTTGTGTGAAAGTTTGTGAGGCATGGATAACTGATTACCATAAGTTTTGTCTCATGGTAGAGTTTATACCCTTTGAGCATTAACAAATTTAATAATTTATGGATCTCTTATGAAGATTATTGGTTAAGGACCCCTAATGTCTATTTTCTTGCCAGAGGAATAGTGCCATAGAAGGCATTTAAATTCATATTATTATATTGAATATCCCACATGTGAAACATATACCTTAAATATTTGAGTTTTTTAAGTGCCATAAATGATGTTCTTGGCATGAGTTAACACCCCTTTGAACCTTGTTTTTCCTAAGTGAAGAAAATCCCTATATGTTTCATGGTGGTTGTAAAACAATGCCAACTCAAGACTAAAGTAAGGAATGTAAATGAAATGAATTTTTGTGTGATTGTGATGAATCAAAATGGTTAAAACATTTAATATGATCATAAAGCAAATTAAAATAATGGTATGTATCCTAAGTGAATAACATTCTAACAATGGAAACTTGTAATATTCAAGAAAGGATCCTCATTCACATTCATAACTAAGTTTAAACACAAATGTGGTAATTAATCAACTAATCTAAAAAGGAAAAGTGGATTAGTATATTTTAAGTATCTTTTGGGTTATCCATCTCTCTTATTCGGCTATTGGTCCCTCTTTATTTTGGTACTATGCTTGTTGGAACCAATGTGTGGTAAATTATATGAATGCATGTGTTTTGTAAGGGAATGATGCCATTTTTGGAGGTAAAAGGGAGTGTGTGAGGATTTTTGGAGGGAGTGTGGGAAGGGTAATCCATCTATGTGGAATTAAAAGGAAACTATATCTTTTTGTATCTTTAAAATGGAGAGATAAGGGGTTTTGTGTGTGTGTGTGTGTGTGTGTGTGTGTGTGTGTGTGTGTGTGTGTGTGTGTGTGTGTGTGTGTGTGTGTGTGTGTGTGTGTGTGTGTGTGTGTGTGTGTGTGTGTGTGTGTGTAGTGCACTTGGAGGCTTGGGTGGATCCCTATCCCTCTTGGGAGGCATAAGGAGATGGCTACCATGTTTCCCTTCTCCTTTGGCTCAACTTTGAGCCTATGTGTTGTTGTATGTTGTAAGTTTTACTATTGCATTGTTCTTGTGAGTTGGATTGGAAGAGGAGTGATGTGGCATCCTACATGGAGCCACCTCACCATCCTCTCCACATTTTCTATTTATTAGAGTTATTTTGGAGTTTTGGGGGTTACTTGGTTTTCATTACACACTTGCATATTTTGGGGAATTTTCTTGGACTTCTTTCTTGGGAGCTTTGGGAGCTTGCATTTGGAACTAGCTTGGATTTGGAAGAGATTGAAGCTTGTTGCTTGAATATTGTGGAAGCTATTATGGCAAGGTAGGGTATATACCTTGCATTCTTGTCCTTATTTTTGCATTGTGATATTATTGTGTTGTGAATTGGTGCATGTTGTGAATTTTATGGGTTGGGTAGATCTTGGCCTTAGGGTGGTGTTGGGAGAGGGAAGTGGAGTTCATTCTTGTGGAGGTAAAAGGGAGTATGTGAGGATTTTGTGGAGGGAGTGTGGGAGGGGTGCTCCACCTATGTGGAGGTAAAGGTTTATATATCAAATTTACATACTTGATTGTGGAGAGAAAAGGTGTTGTGTGTGATTGTGAAAGTGCACTTAGAGGATTTGAGTGGAGCCCTATCCCACATGAGAGGTAGAAGAAATGACTTCATGTTCTCCTCTCCTTTGGGCTTATTTTGGAAGCCTTTTTGTTTTGTTTGGAAACTTGTAAATGGATTCTTGATATTGTGTTCTTGTATGTGTATTTTTTGTTTCTAAGTGTTGAAGCTTTCAACTTTCAAGTTAAAAAATATATATTCATGTTTTGTTGTGTTGCTTTAGTTAGGCGCTACACAAAGGATATGATACACCAATGATAAGGGCCAAATTTTCATATTAGAGTGTGTTTGAGTGTGAGATATTTATATTCCCATAATAATATTTGTTGAATATTTTTATATATGTGAGTTGTGTGAATGATTTTCTAATCAATTAAATCTAATCCGACTAGGAAAAATTCACCATTATAATTACAACAAACAATATTTATTCCTTAAATAGAAAAATTATCAAATTTTAGCGATTTCGATTGTTATGCGCATGTTTATCTTCACCATAATTATCTTGGGATGTTATCATAGACATGAGATGAATAGATAGGAGTTTTAGATGTGTTTTGTATAAGGTACATTAGTTCCACAAGCGTTAATATGAAGGATAAGTGGTGCTCTAGTAGAATCAAAGTGCATGAATTCATTGAGATTATTTTGGATTTAGTATTCCATTATATAAATAGTATTTTGATAGAATAAATGATTAATGATTATTTCCAAGTGTATTAGGTTAAATTTAAAGTATTATAATTTCCACCCATTTTAATATAGTAATTAAATTGCTAACTTAAAATAAAATCTAAATGTAAACCTCCTAGTAGGCATAGTGTAAGAAGGGATGGGAAAGTGTGCTCCCTTTATGTAATACATGTTAAAATTGTAAATCCCATACCAAATTATGGACATTAATTCTCGATAGTGATTCTTATAAAAATAGTAAATAAGAAGAGACTAAAAATACAAATTATGAAACAATTACAATACCTAATTTCAAGAGGATTCATCGGATGGAATGTTAATAATATATATGATAAATTTTATATTTGAGTTTGGAATTAACCAATTACATCACTTGAAAATGTTATAATCCATATGCACAATTAAGGATAGCTATGTATCCATTCATAGCATTTGAGCCTACTAGTATACAATATGTAACACCTAATCCATGAAAATATATCTATATCACTTACACTTACTATGATCCAATTTATATATGCTTAGATATATGTGATGTGATGCAATGTATATAAAATCCTAATACATATTATTAGTAGTGTGAATTTCCTTACATATTGGTGCATCAAAATCCATTCACAACTTCAAATTCTAATAAAGGATTTAGCATAATTAGAAGGAACAAAACTTATAAATTTTCAAGAAGAGATGTGCCACATAAAATATATTCTGATTGATGAAATGAGCTTCATTGGAAAAAATATGCTACGAACATAGACTCCCGACTTCATCAAACATTTCCTGAAAATGCAAATATGAGTTTTGGAGGAATATCTATGATTTTGGTCAGAGATTTGGGAAAATCGACCACTTGTTAGTGATAGACCACCATATGATAGTAACGTGCATGCAAAACTATTGTGGGAAGAATTTAAAATAGTTATTACTTTGGATAATATATTTCGATAGGAAGGAGAAAGTGAGGATCAAATAAGGTTTCGTCAACTTCTCAAAAATCTACGAGATGCAAATCCAACAATTGAAGATTGGAATATTGTTGACAAGAAGAAATGATAAAATTGATAGCGCCCAAAGAATTAAGAATTTGACAATAACATTCATTTGTTTTCCATAAAATATAATGTCGATAACCACAACAAAAGAAAATTGTATCCACTTAAATTTTTAGTTGCACGTTGCATTACAACTAAAGTAGGAAGTGCCAACACTCTAGTAGAAGGTCAAAATGATGAAATTGTTGTGGAATAACTAATTTCAAATGGATAGAAGAAGGACTTGTAAATGGAGCTCTAGGGTATATTTGAAATATAATATACAAACCTGAAAGTGCCCCACCCGAGCCACCAACATATGTTATGGTTGAATTTGACAGTTACTCTAGAATACCATTTGAAGATGAAACTCCACATACAGTTCCAATTACTCCAATACAATTGGGACGCACACAACAACTACCCTTATGGTTGGCTTGGGCATTGACAATACATAAATCACAAGGTTTGACTCTTTCCAAGGCTACAATTGATATAGGGGAACAAGAAAGAATAGGGTTAACATTTATCACAATCTCTTGTGTAAAGTATTTGGAAGGTCTAAGAATATTTCTACCATTTACTTATGACCGTTAAGAAAGGATGAAAAAAGGAAAACATGTTTCCAAAAGGAAAGGTGAGGAAGAAAGACTGAAATCTTTAGACAATATATAATGGTATGTTTACATTACAAACTTCTAACTATGAATCTAAAATGACTATTTTTAAATTCTTTTTTATTTTCATTTAAAATGATTCATATAACACATTTGATTTTTAATCAAAAATTGATATTATATGTTAATGTAAAATGTAAAGCTCACAGATGCTACTAGCATACCTATTTGAGAGAAATGTATGTAAAATATGCCAAGAGGGATCATTCTCGAGGTGCCTATTTTGAATTTGTAACATAAGTGGAATAGGTGCATTGAGAATGATACCTTTTGGCATATTTTACATAGATTTCTCTATGATATGTATGCTAGTGTATCTCTAGGTTACGTAAACGTGTACATTTTTTTATGAAGAGGTTCATGTAATTCTTACTATGTCACTAGTAGAGCCAATAAAAATGAGTATAATTAAAGGAAAAAATTATATAATTCTTTATTCCTATATTTTTATTTTCATTTTGGAGGAAATAGCTATTATTTTTATCAAAAGCTGTGAGAGATGCATAATTTTTGTGGAGGAATTGGTAGGACTATTTCAAATGTCGCTCTTCTCAAATCATAGATTGACCTTTAAATGATATTGATAAATAAATAAAACTAAAATAAATACTCCATGACATTGTGAAGCAACATGCAAACCAAAAGATTCTTGTTTTTCGTTTGAAGTTGGAAGAATCAAGAAAACGTGTACGACTTTTTTTTGAGATAGTCTTGGACTCTAGGAAAATTGAGTCTTTAATTTTATAGGTATAAGCAAATAATATATAATTATCTTGCCAACTTTGTAAACCAAGTGTAGAAAATCTGCAGTCTTATACAACAAACAACATAAAAGAAATAAACAGAATACTTAAATAACTTGCATAAACATATGAATATTCGAACCAGCACTTTCAGTGCATAATCTCCATTAATAAAAGCTTCATCATACTCGTGAGCTTCAGCTCTTTACAATCAAGTCTGCATGCATTTGTGTGCTTTCAATGCACATCCTTCTTTGCTTGTGTAGATTTCACACCTTTGTGTGTGCATACAAAGCAATTACAATTGCTGTTATTTAAATAGAATAACTCACCCACTAATAGCTCTTCAACTGAGTATTTTAAATCTAAACTCATGCTTTAAAATAGTTGCATGCTATGCATGATTTAAAACAGATTTATTTGAATTAAATCTAATGATAAAAATAAGATAAAGCTAACTTAACTAAAGCAAACTAAAACAAGACTAAAGCTAAAATTAGCTTTCCTAAAAAAGCTATAGTTGGAATTAAATATGCATCACATGCATATTTCCAACACTCCCCCTTAATTTCAAACTGTAGCTTTCACTCTTCTAGAGTTGTATTTGCTTTTTCAGATCTGCCATGTGCAGGATCACATACTCCCAAACAATCTCTCAAATATTCAAAAACTTCTTTTGCTAAAGCCTTTGTAAAAATGTCTGCAAATTGATCTTCGGATCTACAAAATTCAAGATGAATTTCCTTGTTGTTTACCAGCTCCCTAATGAAATGATACCTCGTATCAATATGCTTGCTCCTCTTATGAAAAACATGATTTTTGGACAACGCTATGGCTGAGTTGTTGTCACAAAAAATCTGTGTAGCTTCCTCTTGTTTCTATTGTAAATCTGTCAACACTCTTCTCATCCAAACAGCTTGACATGCTGCTCCTATTGCTGCTACATACTCGCTTCTGCTGAAGATAACGTGACAATGGGCTGCTTCTTTGATGCCCATGAAACCACTCCTGTTCCAAAGTGAAAAGTATAGCCGGATGTGCTTTTCCGATCATCTATACTTCCAACATTATCACTATCTGTATAACCAATGAGTTTGAACTCATCTGAACTTGAATAAAGAATTCCATAATTTCTTGTTCCACGTACATACCTCAAAATTCTTTTTCCAGCTTGCCAATGTGAATATTTTGGAGATTCCATGAACCTTGATATGAGGCTCACACCATACATGATATCAGGCCTTGTGGCCATCAAATACATAAGACTTCCAACCAAATTTTTAAACAATGTTGGATCCACAAACAATCCTTCATCCTCTTTGCTCAACTTCAAACCTACTCGCAACTGGTGTTGGTGCTGCTTACAATTCAACATGTTAAACCTTTTCAAAACGTCACTTGCATACTTTTCTTGTGAGATAAAAACTTCACCTTCTGATTGTTGAACTTCAATACCCAAAAAATAATGCATAAGACCAAGATCTGTCATCTCAAACTCCTTTTTCATGGCTGATTTCAATGACTCTGTAGATAGATTTCCAGTAATGATCAAATCATCTACATATAAACAAACAATTAAAATTTTACCTTGTTCATTTATCTTGGTGTATAAGGTAGGCTCACTGCTGCTCCTACTGAAACCATTCTCAATCAAATAAGAATCTATTCTGCTGTACCAAGCTCTAGGTGCTTGCTTGAGACCATAGAGCGCTTTCTTCAATCTGTATACTTTTCCTTCATGACCTTCAATCTCATAACCTTCTGGCTGATTTACATAAACTTCCTCTTCAAGGAATCCATTTAAGAATGCTGATTTAACATCCATATGATAAATAGGCCATTTGTTTTGAGCTGCAATTGCTAAAACCATTCTTACCGTATCCAAACGTGCTACTGGTGCAAATGTTTCATTGTAGTCAACTCCATATTGCTGTGTAAAACCTCTTGCAACCAGCCTTGCTTTGTGCTTCTGTAATTTTCCATCAGCATTGTATTTTGTCTTGTAGACCCACTTGACTCCTATCACGTCCTTTCCTTTTGGAAGATCCATTAGCTCCCATGTCTGATTCTTCTCTATAGCATCAATCTCATCATCCATGGCTTTTTCCCAAACTTCATTCTTTATAGCCTCTTCGTAATATATCTGGATCTGCAGCTTGAGAAAATAATGCAAAAACTGAAAATGAATTAGTTGTATCAACATTATAAATCTCACTTAGACTTCTTGTTTTCCGCTGCATAGGAGCATTTGATGCAGGACTACTTTTGGTGATGGAGTAGCTTCTGGTGTTCCCTGTGGTGTCTCTTGCATGGCTGAAGATGGCTTAAATCTTGGTGACCTCCCGATCGTAGTTGGAGGTATAGCTTGTGCTACAACTTGTGGTGCATGTCTAAGATTTGTAGATACAGTATCTTGTTTCTCTAAAGTTTCATCTGTCATATCATCATGTGGAATAGATGTTGCTATACTCACTGTTTTCTCTATACTTCCATCCCATGCTTCATTCTCAATAAACTATACATCCCTGCTGATCACAACCTTTCCAAAGGACTCGGATTGTACAATTTGTATGCTTTTATATTCTCTCGAATACCCAACAAAAATACATTTTTCTCCTTTGTTGTCTAACTTCTTCCTTAGCTCATCAGGTATATGTGCATATGCTACACAACCAAAAAATCTGAAATGTGAAACACTGTGTTTCCTATTAGTCCATGCTTGTTGAGGAACCATGTTCCTAACAAGTTTCGTTGGACACTGCTCAATATAAACAGTGTTGCATACACGTTTCGCCCAATACTCATTTGGAAGATGTTTTTCCTTCAACATGCTTCTTGCCATCTCCATGATGGTTCTATTTTTCCTCTCTACCACACCGTTCTGTTGTGGTGTATACCTGGTAGTAAACTGCTTGTGTATACCATGATATCTAAAAAAATTCATAAACTCATTAGAAACATACTCACCTCCTCTGTCCATTCTGAGAACTTTGATGTAGTATCCACTTTGCTTCTCCACTAATGCCTTGAATTGCTGAAATGTATCAAAGGCATTTGATTTATTTCTCAGAAAATAAACCCATGTCTTCCTTGTGTAATCATCAATGAATGTGATAAAATAAATACAACCTCCAATAGAAGTTGTCTGCATAGGTCCACATAAATCTGAATGTACAATCTCAAGTGGTGCACTTGCTCTTGCTATTTTGCCAACTGGGAATGAATCTCTATGTTGCTTTCCCAAAATACAACCTTCACATACCCTTTTTGGTTTTTGAATCAATGGCAAACCTTTAACCATATTTTTCTATATAATAAATTCAAACCTCCAAAATTCAAATGTCCATACCTTAGATGCCAAAGCCATGTTTCATCCTTCATGACTGAATGAAAAGTTGATTGTGTTCCTTCAGCATAGAGGACTCAACTATATTTACGTAGGAATCAGCACAGGACTCACTTACTGTAGCGCAGACTTGATTTTCATTGGCGCAGGACTCATCTGTTTGAGCGCAAGACTCAACAAAAGACTGATTTGGCTTAACGCATGACTTTGCTGCAAACAGATCTGATTTCTTCTTCTTTCCAGGTTTTAAAATCAATGGAAACATCCTATTGCTGCTCATCTTCACTTTTGCAATCAACTGAGTGCTAGGAGCTTTGTCCACAATCACGCACTCATTGTCTTCCATATAGACTCGGTATCCTTTCTATACCAGTTGTCCAATACTCATAAGGTTATGTTTCAAACCTGCAACATAGTAAACATCTTGCATACTTGTTTGCTCCCCCTGTCTTGTTAGAATACTAACCATGCCTTTTCCTTTCACAAACACAATATTGTTATTTCCAAGAGTTACATCACTCTTAACTGAATCATCCAAACTAGAAAACAAATCTAGATTACCTGTCATGTGATTACTGCAACCTGAATCCAAATACCATACATCACATGGACTCTCTTTTGACAAATTACATTCAATAGGGGATAAAGAAGGTATTGCTTCAGCAATCCTTGTGCATGCAATAAACATAGGTTTAGAAATAGAACTTCCAACCTGATTTTGATTTTGTCTCTCTTGATCATATTTCTTTTTCTTGCAATCATAAGCATAGTGCCCATACTTCTTGCAATAATGACACTGAACATGAGACTTATCTTGTCTCTGACCATAACTCTGTTCTTGATTATGTCCTCTTCCACTTGAGTTTGATGAACCACTGCCACGTCCTCTAGATGGACTTCTTCCTCTGCCTCTTGGGCTGAAACTTCCTCTTCTTTTGCCACGATTACCTGTTGTCTGAGATACAAAAGCCTGATCTACACTTGCATGTGATCTATTCATCCTCTGTTCATGATTGATTAGTGATGCATGCAACTCATCAATAGAAAATTGACTCAAATCCTTAGTTTCTTCAATAACAACAACTAAAGGATCAAATTTCGTAGGAAAACTTCTAAGCAATTTTTCAATAATCCTTCTGTCCTCAAGAGTCTCACCATGGGATTTGATTTGATTGACTAAGCCAACTACATATGTAAAAAATGATTCTACAGAATCTGAATCTTTCATTGCTAAATTCTCAAAATCTCTATGAAGTAACTGTAGCTTGGCGGTTTTTACTTTCTCCTTACCTTGATATGCAACTTGTAAAGTATCCCATGCGGTCTTTGCTTGACTGAGTTGCTGCCACTCTTGGAAGAATGCTTTCATGCATTGCCTGATGAATATAGAAAAGAGCTTTGCCATCCTTCTTTCGTAACTCCTTCAAAGTATCTTTCTCTGCTTGAGAAAGTGCAATATATGCTGCTGCATTTGCGGGCTCTGTGTACCCATCTTCAACGATCTCCCACACGTCTTGAGATCTGAATAGCGCCTTCATGGTCAACAACTAGTATTTGTAATTCTTTCCATTAAATTGCGGTGTTTGCATACCGATGTAGAAGCCATAGCTTGCTACCAATTTAATAAGCTGCTGGAATAACCTCACTCTGATACCAATTTGTAGAAAATCTGCAGTCTTATACAACAAACAACATAAAAGAAATAAACAGAATACTTAAATAACTTGCATAAACATATGAATATTCGAACCAGCACTCTGTGTGCATAATCTCCATTAATAAAAGCTTCATCATACTCAGAGCTTCAGCTCTTTACAATCAAGTCATGCGTGCATGTGCTTTCAATGCACATCCTTCTTTGCTTGTGCAGATTTCACACCTTCGTGTGTGCATACAAAGCAATTACAATTGTTGTTATTTAAATAGAATAACTCACCCACTAACAGCTCTTCAACTAAGTATTCTAAATTTAAACTCATGCTTTAAAACAATTGCATGCTATGCATGATTTAAAACAGATTTATTTGAATTAAATCTAATGATAAAAATAAGATAAAGCTAACTTAACTAAAGCAAACTAAAACAAGACTAAAGCTAAAATTAGCTTTCCTAAAAAAGCTATAGTTACATGCATATTTCCAACACCAAGATCGTTTTCCAAGATTCTGATCCAATTCAATTGTAGTGTAACCCGCACGCCTCAATTAACAAAGTAATGTTCCAGTTAGGAATGATATTGTTTGACAATGAAATTTAAGATTGAAAAGGATTGAAGAAGATATGGACAAGAAGAGGCATAACACAGGCATTTTCCCTTCTGAAGTTAATTGTGTACTGAATGAAAACGATTGAAGAAGATATGGACAAGCAGACCCTTCTGAAGTTAGTGTGAACACTAGAAGATCTGTGTGAACGTTTAAGGCAGACGTAATCTTAGTTCATGTCTCGTTACTAAAAACTGAAAGCAACATATTATGTTTCAAATTATGTTTTCGGCAACTATGATTTTATGTAATCTAAATTATGTTTTTATGTTTTAATTGATTGTTTTGATGTTTTTTAAAGCTGTTTCTACCACCAATTTCATCAAAGATGAATAAATTAAGTCTTCTTAGAATTATAAATAGAGAGGAGTAAATAAGATGCAGTAGCAATTCCCAACAAGAAACAGTGAAGATGGGGGTATTTCAAGAGGCGGAGCGGGAAAGAAAAGATGAAAATGAAGTGGTGGAAGACTTTGCGGGGGCGCTCAAGTTGTATGCGGATGGATCCATTCTCCGCACACCCCACCATCTCATTATCGACGTTCCTCCATCCAAAGATGATCCTGCTGTTGCGAGCAGAGATGTGGTAATAAATGAGGAACTTGGCATCTGGCTCCGAATCTACCTTCCAATTCCACTCGTAAACACATCCAAATTACCAGTCTTGCTGTATTTCCATGGCGGCGGGTTTTGTTTCCTTTCACCCGCGTTTATTGCTTGCCATCATTTTTGCCTGAAATGGGCAGCCGCCATGGGAGCCGTCGTGGTTTCCGTCAACTACAGATTGGCACCCGAGCATCGCCTTCCTGCTGCCTACGACGACTCCATGGAAGTTCTCCAATGGCTTCGATCCTCTCGCCCTCATTCCGACCCCTGGCTAAATGCCTATGCGGATTTGAGTAACGTGTTTCTGGTCGGGGAGAGTTCTGGAGGAAATATCGTGCATCATCTTCTAATGCGAATTGAGTTGGGCATGATCAAGGGAGCAATATTACTGCAGCCTTTCTTCGGAGGGGAAGAACGCACGCAGTCGGAGATTGTCTGTCCGGCGGACGCTCATGTGAATGTGAATGTCTGTGATATGTTTTGGAGGTTGGCATTACCAGAGGGAGGAGACAGAGATCACCCGTTCAGCAACCCCGTCAAGTACCTGAAATTACAGTTGCCTCTGCCTCCCATGTTGGTTGTTTTGGGAGGCAAAGATTGCTTGAGCGACAGAGGTGTAGAGTACTATGAAGCCATCCGCAAGTCCGGCAAGTGTAAGCGCATTGATTTGATGTTATTTGAAGAAGAAGAGCATGGATTCCATCATTCTCTCAAACAGGAGGAAGAAGAATCTGATAACTTAAACTCCAACAGCAGCAAACTAATGCGCCAAAGCATCTCTCTTCGTTTCTTCCAACCGCGTAGTTAATCAGATGGTTTCTGTTTAGGTTTTATTCAAAATTGCATGCCATGCTTTAGCCCTAAAATTACCCAACGCAGCTACAAAGTTTTTGTGGCCAGCTTTTCTTTAATGGGTATTGTTCATGAAGAAAATAATGATATGGGCTTGCCGGAGATTTCTGTTAAAACTAGTGGGTGTTCTCTGCATGAATTTATCTTTATGATTTGTTCACATAAATTTGTTGTAATTGATATGCTCTAGTTTACTTCTAACTCTTTTTTTACTTGGTTGATACATATTTTCCTTTAAACATACGTTTAATCACGCTGAAGGTGTGCTTTAAATTATAATAGGGGGAGCGGGAGGGCTTGGTTCTGATACTCCGTACCACCATAAAATCGTTGTACTTCCGTTAAATCGTCGCATATTTGCCAGCCGTAAAATCGTCACATATTTGCTGGATTACCAACTACAAACCTGTTTTCAGGGTACATATTTCTTCCCGACCATTCCGAACAGCCTTTTCTAGAATATTTATAGCTTCTCGAAGCTTTTGTCTTCCACTTTTGGCCTTGCGTAGACTGTCTTTCGACTGTAACACAAGAAGTAAACATATGTATCGAGTTTCATTTATTTCTCATTTTTTAACAACACATTTTTCCAGTCAAAACATATTTTCATTCCAACTAAATATCCACAATAACTAACAAATGTAAGATTAAAAATAGCCGCATGATGTAACACCCATTCTTTTGACACACAAATACAAGAGTACAAATACTAGAATAATTTTTTTGACTTTAAATGCTCACTACACAACACCACATGGGCTCCAATAGATAGACTTAACATCACATAACACACTTACATAAACATGAACCCACTCATAAGATAGGTAACATAGGGTGCACATCAATGTCTTACTCAATGATGTAAACCAGACAATGAACCAATTACAGTAAGAAACACAAGATAGGCATACTCCATGACATGGCCTTTTCATGGTTTACATATTCATTACATTTAGGTTTCCATTGTATGAACTTGTAGTTTTCAAGAGAATTAAACACATAAGGTTTACAATTTCCTATTTTTCAAACTTCATTTACTTTATTTTGTAGAGCATTAGTCTTTAACAGAGAATGCGCGGATGATTCCTTTCTCCAATTCCATTAGTTATCCATAGGTCATTTGTTAAATAAATTCATTTTAAACAACTATGAGCCTCCCAATATTCATTCTTACGTTAAAGTTTTGTTTCTCAAAATATGTTAAATAGATGTTAAATTTAATCCTCGTTTCAAAAAGAACTAACAAGAGGTTAATGTTCTACTTTTCAAGATGTATATTTGATGTTTAAAATCTACATTTGCTAGACAAGAGAACTATCGTGAGGTCAAGGAAGAAATTCTTAGGATTTAAGGGTGGTTTTGATTCAAGATACCTCTTCCCATAAACATCCTTCCATCACAGTACCATTATTTTCATGTTATAGTTTCTATAGTTCAAAAACTTGTTTGAATCCATTCAACATTTTCACATCAAGAAATTTGATTTAGATTTATATATATCTTTTGTTTTCTCAAAAGTTTGATCTCACCAAGAGAAATTCTTATTTATTTTTAACAACATGAAAATGTCTAGTTGATTTATAAGGACTTCAAGTATGACATTACTCCTAACCCAAAATATCGTTAACTCATGTACTCTTTACACTTATGACATACTTTGGTCTCACTATTGACTTTTTTTTTTGAACAATTATAATTCAAATGATACATAATTTACACTTAGGGATTCATGACTACAAGGAGTTATGACACTACACCTAAATACTTACTTCATTGCTCTTAGACCATCAAGTATTAAACGTATAAAACAAGACAACCCAACAACTATATGCTTCTCAAATGCCTTCCAAGGAACAATTTAAATTGTTGTGAGAATATGCATTAGTGTTTCCTCCACCAATAACCTTAAGAGAGGATTTATGATCTCCTAACTTCAAAAGCATTCTTGGATGGTGGGAAACTACCCCATATGAGAAGCACATGGTAATCCACTACTACATACTAAGGGACACATTTATCTAAGAGGGGACAAAAGGGGTTCAAATGCAAAAGTTATATAATTTTATACGTTTTAAAATCCTTCTAAGGTAATATTTACAATCGTTGGTAACAATACATCATAGCTCCTTGTTCATTAACATCAAGAGAGGTCACTCAATGTATTACACTCTTTTTTACTTGAGGGTTTCTACACCCTACCACAAGATAAAATTAGAGTAATCAAATGTCCCTGTCTTGCAAATCCTTCATGTCACTTGAGGTATTCCAAGACTACAATTTATCACTTTCATTTAACACTTAGCTTATAAAGGGTTCCATAAGATTTGGTTTGTTTATTTGAATTCCAATAAAATTATATCACTCCATTGTTGATTTGAATTATCTTAACACGTACACATTTTATGTTTATATTCTCTGATGGGAAACTATGTTTTCCAAATCAATTGCTCTCACATGGATCCATTCACATCCTCTTTCACATCATAAGAAATATCTATCATGTTGCGAGTAATCCCCATGACATTAAAATCTATTAACAAGGGTACTTTCTCAAATAACGCCAAGTTGCAAATTTTCCATTACAATTAAAAACTTAATAGTGTATTAATGCATAACCTAACTCTCCTTGGGGACCCAACCACTATTCAATATATTCCCCTCTAATGTTGTTTAGTCTCTAAAACTACTAAGATATTTCAAGCTCAACATGTCATCTCGTATGCCACTAAAACGACGTTATGCCTCACACTAAGGCATTCTTACACACTTTCATACCTATGTGAATGCTCTCAACTAGGTTTCTAGGGAGGATTACACAAACACATACAATACCTCTAAGTCTCTAAGACTACGAAAGATGTTTGGAGCTAGCCTAACTTGGAGCTTACCATAGAGGGTCATTCCATTCAACAAAGGTAAATATTTCGAGTTATATGTTTGTTTTGTCACTTTCCGCTCAATATGAAAAAAAAAAAAACAAATGTACGTTGATATTTTTATTTGAAGATTAGGTGATTTCCTAAGTCATTGCAAACACTAGTAGATAGGTAAAATCATGTCATTTTAAATTACTTGCTAACAATTTTATAACACAATCATATCCAAAAATTTGATTTGGCTACAATAAACATTTTAAATGACAAGGTTCCAGTTTCATCCTCCTATACTTATTTTGACAATAAAAGAAGGATTCTTTGACATCTTTTCCAAAGTAACATAGTACAATCCACTCCATTAACTTAACATAATATACAATTACAACTAAGAGTAACATTCGTTAAATGGGAAAAAGTGCACTACATTCGAAATAGTACATTTTCCTAACACACAACACTATCATATACATCATGGGAATAATGAAAATAATACTTTCTATTTATGAAAATATCACTAAAATATTCTAAACAATTACATTGCCTTCAAATAACATGCTTATTAAAGACACAAGTGTGGTTTTTACTACTCCTTTTTGTACAAGTACCTGCAACCAACATTGTGTTAGTCCTAGGATTGAGTATGGAAATCCCATACACTCCAAACATAAATCCAAAAATTCATCACTTTTAACATGTTCAATTAAATTGAAGAGAGAGAGAGAGAGAGAGAGAGAGAGATAGAAATTGTTTCTCATGCATGCATTCTTTCACAATCAGCTGCACTTAATATGTTGGTACTGTTGTCGCCCTCAAATTCCCCCTCTTTTTGAAGTCAAGTTTGGAAAATTTTGAGTAATAACTTGGAGTAATGAATCAAATAACATGCTAGCTAATGGAAAAATTTGAGTAAGTTTGTAGTTTTTCATTCCATGGAGAACAATTAGAAATTCGTGTAAAGGTGGGGTTTTCCCTTTCCTTTTTTTTTTTTCCACAGTCGTGAATGATGGGCGTATCCTCCCATCAATTTTTGCCCCAACATCCACGGGTAGTACGTGGACATCTCTAATAGGATCCTGTGTGGCCATGTTTCAAGCTGGTAGCAGAATCCTCCACGCATCTAAATGACACAACTCCAAGAGCTAGGCCCAAGGACAGGTCTCAAATAAGCACAGGGTTTCCATGTGTCCCAAGTCCAAAATGAAGAAAGAACAAGCATGAATCGGATAAGTATGAAAGTTTCAGCGGATGCCACCACATGCCTCATAAACTCAAATTTAAGGGTTAAAGCCAAGGGTGGTTCCCAAACTTGCGCCATCCCTCCACGTGTCCCGTGTCTAAAAAATAGATAGACCCGATCGTTTAATTGACTAAGTATGAGAGGGTGGGCGAAGCCTCCACGTGCCTCAATGGCATAACTTCAAAAGTGAGACTAAAGGGCCACTTTATAAATGAGTGCTAGCTCTCCATGTGTTCGATGTCAAAAAAAGAGACAGAGTCGGTCATTAAAGAGTCCCAAACCGGTGGAAGGAGCCACACTTCAGCTCGGCGCCTTTCGGAGGTGAATACAAAAATGAAAATCAAATGAGCGCCAACCCTCCATGTTCTAGGGTCCAACGGAAGTCAAGTGGGCAACAAGCCCAAATCGACTAAGTATAAAAGAACCGGTGGAAGTCTCCACGTGTCTCTTTAGCGTAACTCCAAAGGAAGAATCGAGAGCGGGTCCACAAGGTTGCACGAGCTCACCACGTGGTTAGAGTCAAAGAAGGGGCAGAGCTAGCCATTGAATTGGCTAAGTATAGAAGGGTTTGTGGAAGCCTCCATGTGTTAGCTTGGCGCAACTTCAAAGGAAAAATCCAGAGGCAAGTCCCAAATGTGTGCTGAGCCTCCAGTGTTTAGGGTCAGGCATATGGCCCCGCTAAACAAAAGGGACTTAGTCAAAAATGCAAAAATACTGAACTGCCCGCAGAGGACACGTGGCCATGTTTCAAGCGTTAGCGGGAGGCGGGCCCTTTTTGTGTTTTGATTTTGTTGAAAATTCAAAGTGGAAAAGCGGGTCGTTGGAGTGATTTGGAATTTTGGCTTTGTTTCCATAAGGGATAAAGTCAAATATTAAGCCCGCATCGAAAGTCAAAGCGAGGAAGCGAGAGCAATTTGATTTTTGAGCTCATGATTGAAAAGAGGTAAAATTGTAAAAAGCGAGCCGTGACTCCATCGCCACTCATGTAAAGTCACGTGTCAGGCCTATATCAAAAGTGGGTGGGTGGGCCAAAATGTTCCGAAGTGCTATTTATCAAAAAGGCACAACATGCAAAAGGCATCCCTAGGCCTGCTTCAATTTGAATCTCTCTCATGTGGACAACTCAAATTCAAAGTTTGCAAAGGTAGATTGAATGGTTGCGATTTAATGCGTCTAGTTTTGCCACTAGGCATGGAAATAGCTGAGGCGTTAGAGGAGTCTAATGTCGGTTTCTTGAATCAGTTTCATCATTTTTTAACCAAATGTAACTATTCTTGGAAGCTATTTAATGGCTTCTCCACGCCATTGTTTAGGGTTGGATCCTAGTACTCTGTAAAGGTAATAGATTCAAAGTAATCAATACATAAGTTTTCCCCTTTTTCCTCTGATATTCCTTCTTTCCTTGTCTAAAATTTGGGAATCATCTATCTTTTATGATAAGAAACTTTGTGTTCTTGTTTATATGATTTCTGGAACTTTGTGTCTTTGGAATTATACTGGTTATGAAAGTGAATGATTCTATTTTGCATCTCCCTGGTTCAATATGTATAAGGTTATACTTTGCTATCTATATTTCCTAAAGGTATTGTTATGTTCTTCCTCTCTCATCTCCTTAATTCTTCCGTTCTTTCGTATTGATGATCTTTGGGCATAAAACATTTCAAAGTATCAAGAATACACATTTTGAAAGCCGTACATTTGTACATAAGTTTTGCTACTTTCTTTCAATAAGGGAACCTCTCCCATTAAAGAGGAGGGACTTGTTGTCCCATGACTATGGTTTGTTAAAAGTATCATTTTAAAACCCAATAGTTTTTGGTGACTCTATTGGGATTTCGTTTCAAACGGATCCCTTTCTAAAAGAACAACTTCAAGATCATTTTTGGTCTGGCGACTCTATGGTATACACTAGGGATCAAACTTCTATCATGTTCATTCTCTTGATCTAGGAACCTTCCCAAGAATGAAGGTAAAATGAAGAACACTTGTTGGCCCACATCACCAATGAGTGATAGTGACAATGATGAGGATGATGATGGAGATCTCCCTATTAAAATTTTTCAAGCTCCAGTCAGTCCAGAACAGCTTAGTTTCTGCAGAACTTCTATGGGGTATATGTCCAAGATTGTTTTCACCAACATTGCAGCAACTTTTCAAACAAGTTGAAGAACACTCAGTCAATGAATTTGAGACACCTTGTAACAAAGAGGAGAACATTCAAGTTCTAGAAGCTGCTCATGATCAGGTATTTATTCCTCAACATTATCTCAATTCCACCAATGAATGTCTTCTTATTGCTCCACCTGATGCATGTCAATTTAATATTCCTTCAAATAATGAAGAAGAAAAACAACTTGAGGCTTTATTTCAACCTGAAATAGAGTCTATAGAAGATATGTCATGTACCAAGGTTGAATGTTCTAGTTTTAAAAAATGATGATCCTACTGCTGGTGGAAGTGGATGTTCATCATAAAAAAATGGACAAGATTTCTCTCTCTCCTATGACTGAAGAATTTCAATGCACTGAGATGAAGATCATTGTAGACCATCCCCTTGTTGTTTCAAGTTCTCTCAAAGATGAACAAGTTCATGTACCCAAGAAGAAGAAATCAATGAGATCACTAGTTCCCTTATTATATTTATGGATGAGATGAGCACACATGAGCCTTTTTGTAGTCCTTTAAAACAAATAGAAAATGGAGAGCCATGCCTGGAATATTTTCTTCACAACTATGATAGTCCTATCTCAGCTCACCCTTCGAATGAAAACAAAAGGAAGAGGATGATGTTGTTGATCAATCTTTACTTAATTTGACAACATTTCAATTCCCTGCTTATCATGAAGACAAATCAACAATGCAGCTTGTACCTAAGAGTCATGATCTTCTAGAATCAGGTGTTGATTCTGCCAAAGCAGCAGGTATGTTTTTCAGAGACATGGTAAAAATTACACATAATGGTAAATCATCCAGTACCTTTTCCAAATTCCTCTTGAAGATGGTTACAAGGAAAATTCAATGGAAGTTTATGTTTCTCATGAGATGTGCCATGGTGATAATTGCAATCTTCATTCATATGCTAGCATCATTCCATCAAAATAGGAGTTGACACTATTGGGATTGGATTTTCTCATGGATCCAATTGTCAGAGTTTGGTGATGTGCAGGAATCAATATGGAGGAAATCAAGGGTCATACAAGTCTTTGTATGACACTATTCATTCCATAGAAGAGGAGCCTCAAGAAGACATTCAGTTCTTCATAGGAACTGAATATTTTTAGTATGGAGTATCACTATCTGGATTGTATTCTTTCCTCAATTTTTCTTTTCAAGCCGCATAGCATTCCCATGACATTTTGGTACACTCAATTACTCATCTTCAATTCACAGGGTGCCTCATACTTTCACCATGTTGTTCCACAAAGGTACTTATTTTTCTCATCCTGTCTCTGGAGTTGTGTAGGTTTCGTTAGTACTCCTTCTTTCCCTTGTAAATATCCTCTTCTTTATTTGTATATACTTTCCTTGTTTTGGCTTGTTTCCTTTCATGTTCCTTTTTGTGTGTTGTGTTTTGTTTGTCTTTCCTTTTGGTTTGTTTCCCTTCCATGTGTGTTGTCTTCTGTATTGGTTTTTCCTTTGACTCTATTTTCTTAATGGATAAGGCACTCGTATAATTCCCTAGAGTTTTTATATGGTTCTTGATCTTGCCTCATTCCTCTGTCAAGTCATCCCGAGAAAGATCTAAATTTGTTGTCGCCCTCAAAATTCCCCTCTTTTTAAAGTCATGTTTCGAAAATTTTGAGTCGATACCTTGGAGTAATGGATCGCGTTGAGCCTGGTATTTTTTGTATTTTTCATTCCATGGAGAAAAATTAGAAATTTAGGCATAAAGGTGGGGTTTTCCTTTCCTTTTATTTTTTTCCACAGTTGTGAATGACGGGCATATCTTCCCCGTCAATTTTTTCCCCAACATTCACGGGTAGTACATGGACATCTCTGATAGGATCCTATGTGGCCATGTTTCAAGTAGTAGCGAAGCCTCCACGTGTCCAAATGACACAACTCTAAGAGCAGGGGCCCAAGGGATAGTCCTCAAATAAGCACAAGCTTTCCACATGTCCCAAGTCCAAAATGAAGATAGAACAAGCTGAATCGACTAAGTATGAAAGTTTTAGTAGACGGCGCCACGTGCCTCATCAGCGTAACTTCAAGGGTCGAAGCCAAGGGTGGTTCCCCAAACTTGTGCTAGCCCTCCATGTGTCCCAGTCCAAAAAGAGACAGAGTTGATTGTTTAATTGACTAAGTATGAGAGGGTTAGCGGAAGCCTCCACGTGCCTCAACAACGTAACTTCAAAAGTGAGACCAAAGGGTCAGTCTCCAAATGAGTGCCAACTCTCCACATGTCCTAGGTCTAAAAAAAGATACAAATTCATTTGTTGAAAAGTCTCGACTGAGAGGAAGGAGCCACGTGTCACTCAAAGCACCCTTTCGTGGAGGTAAATCCAAAGTAGAAACTCAAATGAGCACCAACCCTCCACGTGTCTAGGGTTCAACCGTTCCATAATGGAACTAATCTTTGAAGGGTCCACCGAGATTCCCTCTTTATTTATTGGCCTAAGTATTGTACTTCAAATTGATAGAAAACACACATAGATAATTTTCCATATAGTTTATGTTTTCTGAGAAATCCTAGCACAATCCTTAAATGTTCATCATGTTCTTCCTAATTCTTTGAGTATATTAATATATTATCAAGAAAGATAAGTACAAATTTGTATAAGTATTCCTTAAACATGTTGTTCATCAAGTTCATGAAAGCGGCAGGTGTATTTGTTAGTCTAAAGGGCAAAACTATAAACTCATAATGCCCATACCTTGTTCTAAAAGAGGTTTTATGGCTATCTTCATCCTTGATTCGTAGTTTGATGATAACCAGATCTGAGATCTATCTTACAAAACACTTTTGTGCCCCCATTTGATCAAATAGATCATCAATTCAGAGTAGTGGTATCGATTCTTTCTTTGTTACCTTGTTGAGCATTCAATAATCAATAAAAAGTCTAAGGGTCCCATCCTTGTTTTCACAAAGATTACTTTGGTGCACCCTATGGTGATATACTTGGTCTATTCAAACCCAAAGACAACAAATCATGTAATTGGGATTTCAATTACACTAATTCTCTTGTTGTCATTCTATACGGTGCCTTGGAAATTGGTTCCGTTGCTGGGTTGACCTCTATTGTGAAGTCAAATTCACGCTTAGGTGGCGAGTCCAGAAACTCATTTGGAAACACATCTCTAAATTCCCTTAGAATGGGAAATGCTTCAATTTTAGACTCAATTTCCTGTCCCAATTTTTTTATTTTTACAACATATAAATAGAATCCCTTTCACTTTTCCTTTTTTAGTTGCATGCCATAAATCTGCATAGTGACAAACTCTCTTTTAACACCCTGAACACTCGGTGTTTTCTGTTGATCATCGTAATAGGTTACACATTTTCCTAAGCAATCCAAGGTTGCATTATGTTGACTTAACCAATTTATACCTATGACAACATCATAGGATCCAAGAGGTGCCACATACAAGTTTAATCTTGTTGTGAAATCGAGTGTAATTCTAGTGGTACCTCAAACAAACATCAAGCTTAACTCTATGTACAACATTATTTCCATATTGTACAATCCAAGTGTGTTCCATGTACCCAACTCTTATTTTGAGTTTATCAGCTACTTTAGATGAAACAAAACATTTTGTTGAACCGGAATCAAATAAAATAGAAACAAGTTCTCCAAAAAGCTTACCTGAGGTTTCAATGGGAGTCACTTGCTTTTTTACTTGCTTATTATGGACTACAACATAAATCTTATGTTATTGCCCCTCTTTATTTATTGTAGTAGATCCCTTCTATTGGTTATTCCATTGTCCTCTTTGCGGATTGTTAGTGAAATGATTGCCACTGCACTTAAAACATCCACCCAGAGGTCCTTTTCTCTCAATCTTATTCTGGCTGAAACTTGTTCCTTGTTTCCCATTATTTTTATTATTCACAACAGTTCTACATGCTATTCCTATTTTATTGACAGTCCGAACTTGTTGTTTCCCTTTTTCCATGTTTGTTTACTTGCGGTTGGTGTTTGAAAACTGCTATATTTCCTTCTATTTTCCTCTTTAGAGGCATAAACACTTTGTAGCTTTTGTTCTTGCTTGATAGATTTTTCAAACACTTTGTTTCCATCAAGTAGGTCCATTAACATCTACTTCACTACCAATGCTAGGATTCAATCCCATTATAAATTTTCTCACTCTAAACTTCTCATCTTTTTGATACATAGGAACATATTTCAGCAATCGAGTGAAACATTCCCAATATTCTGAATCGAGTACTTTCCTTGAGTAGGATTTTGGAATTGTACCATCTTTTGGTCAAAGTAAAGCTGAGGTAGGAATCTTTGATGGAAGTAGGCCTTAAACTTCTCCCACATGATCATACAAGAATTAATTCCTAATTCCCTTTTCCGGTTATCCCACTAGGAAGATCCTTGACGGGACATTTGGTAGGCTCTCCATATTGCTTTTGTCTCCTATGAAAAGTCCCTAATCTCAAAATACTTTTCCATTTCAGATAGCCAATTTTCAGCGCCATCTCCAAGAGTTGTACCATCAAATTTAGGTGGAGTTATTATTTTAATGTCCCTTACTAACTCAACAGCTAGCCTTGCTTTCTTATTTGCCCTTTCATTCAGGTGCTCAGGTTGATCATCATATTGCTCATCACCTTGATTCTCATCCCTACGATCCTCATTCTCTTCACCACCCTGACATTGTTGTTCTAAGGCAACAACTCGGTTTCGGGTGTCATTCAAAAGGTTGAGGATTTCTTCTAACTTAGCAGTCGTATTATCCGGCACGTCACCAATATTTACCCCACTATCACTCGCCATATTAGCTCTTGTTGCCAGCCTAGCCAAAGTTTCCTGTTTTTATAAAAGAGGATACTTTTTATTAGAACGTGTGTCCCATTAATGTCCAATTGTCTGAGCCTCTGGATCTAATACCAAAATGTAACACTCAAAATTACTAGAACTGGAAAATGGGGATATTTATTTTAAACATACATAAAAATAGATTACGTAGCTGCATTCATAAATATTTATTTAATCAAATTCTTTAAATAATTTTTTTCTTTTGATCTTATTTGATAACATCCATGTAATCCATGTGTGGCTAAGAAGGGTGTATCCAGATCTCCACGATCCCCCTTCACCACTTCTTCGAGTGACAATTCTTATTATCATTTTGGCTTAACATTTTTTTAGTAGTTCATGGGAACTATGTGAAAGTCCTTGGGTCTACCACAAAACTAATTTACGTAATTTGTATCACGGTATCCAACCATTGCCTACCTCATGTTCAATGTTCAAATTCCCATGATCAAAGTTCTTGGTAATTTTAATTTAATTGGAGGACTAGGTGACCGAGATAATGCACAACCATCAATGCATTACTTTGGCTAAAGTTTTCCGTCGTGCAAGTTACAAATAAACTCAAGATAGCACACTAGTCTTATGAGTTTAAGTCTTCCGCCACCTCACAACTATCCCTTTTACAGTTATCAAGATCTTATAGTTTGTATTTACATTGTTTCCAATTTAACCTATCTTGCAAGAGTCTATATCGAGATATATGCCAAAGGCCAACTAGGATCATGAGATAAGTCTAATGGATCTTTTCATCAATTTATCTTCGCATTTAGTTTCTCTTTTCATGAGGCTTGTTATCTTAACCTTAAATTACCTTCTCTGATGATACTCCTTCATTCTCTAAACAACATGTTTTACAATCTTATCATATTAATACCAAGTTTATCGAAAGGAAAAATTAAATATATATTAAAACATGTATATCTAATTATTACATCGATTAGCTACACCCACTAAATAGCTTATTTAATTTAGAAATTAAATACAATTGATTGTTACAATAATTGCCCAATTATTGGCTTCATACATTGACAAATATCAAATAAATAAATATATCAATTTATGATAAGTAATATTTCTCACTTCTAATATTTAGCATTTTCTCATATGGAGATATTATTACATACAAGGTAATCATCTCTTTATTAAAATCATAAATTACATATGTCGTTAAGGAAAAATATATAACTATTATGGTAACTCTCACATAGTGAGGTTTGAATATTAACAACGGGTGCAAGATCCAAATAAATTTAGTCAAAATTTTGGGATATCATCCCTCTACAAATTGAAATCCAAGTATCTCATTTAGATCCATGCTACGATTAAACTTCACAAGACATAAGTTTCCACACATCCAAACGTGACGGCTAATTGTCCTACAAGACTAGAGTAGTGATATGTTGTCAGTTCAAAATGAACTGGCATGAATATTAACTCCAATTTTTGATGCAATTATTTAATAAAATAAGAAACGATATACAAGTTATTTTATCAACAAACGCATGGTAATACAACAAAGAATGTATTATTACATTTTCTACATCAAGATACAACTATGAATGTATACCAATAGAACAACCAATTTCTACTTCAACAATTATGTTTCACTCTAATCAAAAGGATCAAGACATAATCAAACCATAATCATCCAACATCAAAATTCTCATTAAACCACAAGAAAATCATGCTTCACATGGTACAAATTCAACTATTTTTTTCTTACCTTCCAATCAACAAACAACTTAACAAAATTTGAAATCATCATTTCTAAATACCAATCGACATATTCCCTCTAGTTATTGAGCATTTTTTAAAACGCATAATAACTTTATTCAAAATAGTTAGAATACACACACACACACACACACACATATATATATATATATATATATATATAAATGAAAAGTCCAACTAAATAATGTAAAAACACCTCAATTTAATTCATTTTGACATGTTCTTTCAGGAGTAACCGACAAATCAACAAGACAAATTGACCCATATACCACAAGATGATAATTTGGAAGTCTATTTGCATAGAATAACAACCATAAGTTTCTAACACTTCCAAAGAACAAAATCCTTTGAGAAAAACTAAGTCATCTTACATAGATTGTTAACACTAATTTATTTTTCACTAAGGTAATAAAATTATATCTAGATGCAAATCAACTTGTACATATCCAAATCACTTCATTCCAACATTAATTTCTTCTCTATTTAGAAATTATTACAATCCAAAAGAAAATATATCAGACAAGATAATGAAATACCTAGTAAAAAAAATTCACACTACCCAAAAATCACTTTGCTCATACAAATCAATTATTGTTGACAGTATTAAAACCAAGAGGTAGAAATCAATTTGGGTTTCCAGAAATGAAATTTAAATAGAAAATTAAAATAAAATAAAATTGATTAGGAACACCCATCTGCAGTTTTTTTCTAGGTTTAGCTAAAACCAGACAAAGAAAACTTAAGAGAATACAAAATCTATCAATTTCCTTTTTAGATTTCATTTCCAAGCAATTAAATAAGAAGTTGTCCACAAATTCATGTAATTTCCATTTAAAACAGAATGTGTATTTTCTTATTATTTAAAAATAATGTTACAAAGAAGGAGAAGATATTCATACCGAAGTAAACGAGAATCGACAACCTCTTAATCTTTTCTCTCCAACAAGTTTAATCCTTCTTACCTCTTTAACTCACGTAGGTATTTTAGAAGAAAAAAATGAAAACAGACAAAGGAAAAAGAAAATATTCTAAAGAAGAAACTATACTACAATGGAGAATTTTTGGGCTTCCAAGTGTTGCTTTATGCGTCAATACATGCCACGTACATGGTGTCGAGATGAAGGCGTGTCCCCTTTCAAAACTCTCACATTTTAAATATTAAAATATTATTATTATAATAATTTTTAACTTTTGATTTACACGCCAAATCCTTTTATGATTTAAATATATAATTTCTCAAATTAATAAATCATTTTTTAAAATTAATTTTATTTTAATTGATACTTAATTTTAATGGTAAAATTAATCATCATAATATAAGTCCATATATTGCCAAAAATATGTTACCGTAATAATTATTCGAATTCCCATGTTCCATATAAAATATTCAAACAAATGAAAAATCACCATGTCTCATAAGTAATAATAATTCGAATATTCTTGTAAAGCTATGATTAAGGCCTAATCATGTTTTAGGAAGGATCATCAAGGTGGGTGCAGCCCTGTGGGGTTATTTGTTCTGCAATGCCATGCCTCGCAAACGTGAAGCTGACGAGTCAAATGAATTTTATACCTAATGATGATCTCGTCTAATCCTATTTAGACTTAACCGTAGTTAATTTAACTTACAAGAAATTTGGGATATTACATAAAGCTAAAACAAGCAAGAACAACATGTATGTTTTCAAGGAAATAGATAAAGAAAAATGTTTCAAAAGTAAAGTTGATGATAGTTGGATGTGGCACAGAAGATTGGGACATATGAGATTTGAAAATCTTGTGAAATTAAGTGCTAAGGGTGGTGTGAGAAATATGCCAAGGATTGTAAAACCAATGGATACACTCTGCAAAGTTTGTTTACATGTCAAAAAATTAAAATATCATTCAAATCCAAGGAATAATATACCACTAGACCTCTGGGAATCGATTCATACATACCTTAGTGGGCCTACAAGAAGTGAAAGTTTACAAGGATATGTGTATTTCATGCTACTAATAGATGACTACACTCAAATGACATGGGTAATTTGTTTGAAACATAAATAAAAAGGTTTGGAAAAATTAAAATCCTCAAGGAACTTCCGGAGAATGAAAATAACACCAAAATAAAATTTTAAGATGAGATAAAGGTGGAGAATTTTATTCAAATGATTTTGATGAGTTTTGTGAAGAACCATGGGATTAGAAGAAAATTCTCACTATTAGGATAACTCAGGGAAGATGAAGTTATTGAAAGAAAGAACTATTTTGAGTGAATCTAAACTTCCGATGGGTATTAGAGTGAGGATCTATAAAATTTTCTACACTCTAAATAGATCTCAATTGAGAGTAAACAATGACAAGACTCGATATGAACTTTGGAAAAATAGTTCAACCAATGTGAAACATATAAAAGTCTTCAAAATAAAGTGGTATATCAAAAGAGATGAAGACAATCTAGGAAAAATTTACTCCATGTGTGATGAGGGCATATTTCTTGGCTACTCAATTGTCAATGCATCCTATAGATGGTACAAGTGGCTATAGAAAGTGATTGAAAACACAAATGTAATATTTGACCAGTCTTATCCTTCCAAATCTAGCACTAAATCTAAGAATAGCCACGAACATCAAGAAGGTGATGATGAAATGGAAAGTATAGATGAAGAAGAGGAAGAAGTAGAGGAAAGACAAGATACTGTGGAAAACTCAAGACAAGTCAATAGGGATCATCCAACAAACTAGATCATTGGAAATAAAGAAGGTGGAGTTCTCACAAGAAGGAAGCTAATAGAGTAGAAAAACCATAAAGACATAACACTATTATCCATGATTGATCTAATAAATGTTGTAGAGGCTAGAAAGGATCAACATTGGGTGGATGTCATGAATGAAGAACTTTATCATTGAAAAAAGAATGAAACATGGGAGCTTGTGCTAAGACCTAAGGATAAGAATGTGATTGGAACTAAATGGGTATTTAGAAACAAACTAAATGAGAAAGGATAAGTGACAAGAAACAAGGAAAGACTTGTATGCAAAGGATATGCACAAATGGAAGGAATTGACTTTGATGAAACGTTTGCACCAATGGCAAGAATGGAATTAATTAAATTTTTTCTAGCATATGCAAATTTCAAGAAAATCAAAGTTTTCCAAATGGATGGCAAGTCATGCTTTCCTCAATGGCCACCTAAAAGAAGAGGTATAAATTGAGCAACATGATGGATTTTCTCTAACTAGTTAAAAATACTATGTGCACAAATTGAAAAAAGGATCTAAATTGACTCAAACAAGATCCTAGATCTTGGTAGAGTAGGTTGAATTCATACCTCATTGAGAAAGGATTTAGAAAATGGGTTCTAGAAAATAATCCTTATATCGGAGAAGAAGAAAATCCCTTGATTATTGTCATCGTGTATGTAGATGATATCATAATTGGGGGATATCATGATAAGATGACTCGTGATTTTTCTGATGTGATAAAAGAGGAGTTTGAAATGTATATGCTTGGGGATATCTCATTCTTCCTGGGATTACAAATCATTCAATCAAACTAAGGTATCTTCATTTCCTAAACCAATTATATCAAAGAAACGCTAAAAAGGTTTAGTATGGAGGAATGCATACCTATAGAAACACCAATGAAAGTGGGATGCAAGATAAGAATGGAGGAAAACACACCAAAAGTAGAAAAAACTTTGTATAGATCCATGATAGGTAGTCTACTCTACTCCACTACATCAAGACCTAATATCATCTAGGCTATTGGCCTAGTAGGAAGGTTTCAAGAAGATCCTAGGTAAACACACCTCAAAGAAGTCAAAATAATTTTGAGATATCTGATGGGAACAATTGAATATTCAATATGAAACTATACACTAATGTTGATTGGGCATAAAAAATTGATGACATAAAGAGTACAAGTGGAGGTGAATTCTTTGTTGGAAATTTCCTGGTATCCTATTTAAACAAGAAGTAATAATCAGTGGGACTCTCAACATTTGAGGCGGTGTATATAGCTTCTCCAATGTGTTGCCGCTCAATTTCTTTGGATGAAACAAACATTGGAGGATTACAAGGTAAAATATGATAGCCCAATTCCTTTAATTTGTGATATTACAAGTGATATAAGTGTTTCCAAGAACCCCTGTGTTCCACTAAAGGACAAAACATATACCCGAAAAGAGTTTGTGAGAATCAAATCGGAAACAAGGCACCACGATGTAGTTGCACTCCAACGAATCATGAAAGCTCCAGTGATAGCAAGGAAAAATGATAAGTAATGGAAGATCTTGCTCAACAAAACACAACTTGTATAGAGGAAAGACATCGGAGTGTCTTGGCATGCTCATAAAAGTATAGAAAAGGGGTACATATAGGGTGCTTGAATAACCTAATACATGACACATATGAAACCCTAAACCTAACCCTAAACCTAACCCATGTGAGATGACCCTCCTACATGAGAGGAGGAAACATAAGATAACTCACACTAACACCCCCTTCATCGAATGGGGTAGTGGTTGTGATGATCGAACGGAAGAGGAAGACACCCTTAAACAACTAAAAAGATGTGTCAATGTGGCCCGGCAACTAAAGGCCCGATAAGGTGCCCATATACAAATAAAATATTCCTCGAAGAAGAAGAAGAAAAGGACTAAATAGCCCTAAGAAGATGGGCAACTACGCAAAGACCTCACCCCAAGAAGTGACCGTAAGTGAAGAAAATTCATCTTAGTGAATGGCGTTGTGAATAAATCTGCAATCTGATCAGTATGCATCCTGAATGTACTCAATGTTGATGATACCATCATGAATAAGCTCCCGTATGAAGTGCATATGGATCTCAATGTGATTCATCCATCGATGCTGAACTAGATTTACGTAAATAGAGATTTTCTCATGTTATCACAAAGAGATAATGGTAGGCTACCAAAGTGGATGCCAAACTCTGTCGAAAACCCTATAGCCAAAAAGCTTTTGTGGCAGCGTTATTGCTCCTCTTCATGTATTCTCCTCTGTAGATGATATCGCAATTGTATTCTTCTTCTTGCTAGACCAACTAATAGGACTGAACCAAGAGAGAAATCGTAGCGAAGTTGATTTTTGATGATCTAATTCACCGGCCCAATCGAATATGTGAATCCAATCAAGTCAATATCAACCCTCCATGATAGTGTATGCCATTAGCATAAGTGCCACGAACATAATGAAGGATCCATTTAGCTGCTTTCCAATGCAGCTCATGTGGCTCCTGCATGAATCTGGACACGATCCCAACAGCACATGATAAATCCAGTCAAGTGTGAGTCAAGTAGAACACGATCCCAACTACCTATCGGTAAAGACTACCATGAACCAAGGGAGTATAGCAATCTAAAACCAACTTAACCCCAGAAAGAAAAGGAGTAGGAGAAGACTTGCAATCAGACATCTAAAATGAGCTAGCAAATCAACGTAATACTTAGGTTGCCAAATCAAGATTCTGAGTCGATTGTGAAATTTGGATCCCAATGAAGTAATGAAGTAGACCTAAGTCAGTCATGGAGAACTTATTGGCTAAGGCAATCTTCATAGAATCAATAATAGAGGAAGAGCTACCTGTGATCAACAAGTCATCAACATATAGAACAAGAATGAGTATGGAGTCATCTTGCCATAGAATATAAACATTTGGATCAGAGTGACACCTAGTAAACCCTGATGTAAGTAAGAAGGAGTCCATCTTGGCATACCAAGCCTAAGGGGCTTGTTTAAGGCCATAAAGAGACTTCTTTAACTTACAAACGAGGGAGGAATCTTGGACATAACCCGGAGGTTGTTCCATATAGATCTCTTCCTCTAGGTCACCATGAAGGAAGGAACTCTTAACGTCCATTTGATGGACTTTCCATCTATTTTCTGTGGAAATGGCTAGGGTCAGTCAAATAGAAGTCATCTTCACAACCGGAGCAAAGGTTTCTATATAATCAACCCCAACTATCTGGGAGAAACCCTTAGCTACTAATCACACTTTAAACTTTTTGACATCTCTATATAATCCATACTTTGTTCGGAACACCCACTTACACCGAACATTTTTCTTCCTTTTGGAAGAGTGTTGAGATCCCAAGTATCGTTCTTCATGAGAAAGGAATACTCCTCATCCATGGCGAGAATCCCACTCAGGAATACCAAGCCTCCCGGAAAGACTATGGATCAAGCGAGAGAAAAGAAAGAGTGGGGTCCAATGAAATCGAGCAAGTATGTCTCATATCCGAATTATCTCCAACTAAATCTCCAAAGCACTTTGCAAAGTTTTCCTACCCAAAGGGGACTAGGTGGATCGTGCTCGAGTCGAATATTCTTCACTTGAGTGAGAAGGGACATAGTCCTCGTCATCACTACTATTAGAATCGGAAGACTCAAAGGTCCGATTGTCGGAGGATCCGAAGAGGAGCATGCTTACATAAAGATCATCATCATCGATGAGTCGAATCTGAATCAGTGAGTGAACAACCCCAATAGGTGGAGAAACCGTAGAATTCAAAGAAGATTCATCAAACTTAACACTTATCTCAATATATAGCTCATGAGAAGTAGGATTCATCAATCGATATCCCTTCATGCCATCAGGATACCCTACAAAGATACAAGGTTTTGATTGTGGTTCCAAAGCCTTGTATTTATTCTTGGGAATCTGAGCCATAGCCTTGGATCCAAAGACTCAAAAGTGCTCAACATCGAGTTGCAAGCGTCCAAACCAGGATTCAAAGGGTCTCATCCCTCTTCTTGCCTTATGGACCACGGTTCTAAATGTAATTTACACAACTTCATTGCTTCGGCCTAATACTACGGAGGAACAAACTTGAGTGAATCATACAAGTGGCCATCTCCTTAAGAGTACGGTTCTTTCTTTCGTGAATCCATTCTCGGAAGGGATATAAGCAATCGTATGTTGCTATTAGATCCCTTCAAGTACAAAAATCCATGAACCTATCTTTTACATATTCACCTCTATTATCAGTTCAAGAACATTGATAGACCGTTCCTCCCTATTTCTCAAGAAGATCCTTAAAGTCCCGAAAATGTTCAAAGACTTTAGATTTAAGCTTAGAAAATATACCCAAGTATATCAAAATAGTCATCAATGAAGGTTAGCACATAAAGATCTCTAGTAAACGAAGGAGAAGGAAATGGACCAGAAACATCACTGTGAACAAGATCCAAGAGATGAGTGGCTCTCCAAGATTTTCCTTTGTCAAATTCATTTTCAGGATGCTTTCCAAGGGTACAACCCTCACAAATACCCTTAGAAAACTTGACGCAAGGCAACCCGTTGACCATTTCATTTTGGCTCAATTGTTCAAGATAGCAATAATTTAGATGTCCAAAATGCTCATGCCATAGCTTACTAACCTCATTTGCATGAGTGAGCAAGGCAGTGGGCATAGAATTAGAAGTAAAGTAGGAGAAGGTGTACAACCATGAATGGTGATCTACCTTTCCCTCAGCCATTGTAGTGTCATTGTTAAGCTCATGAATAATCACCGAGTTAGGACCAAATTCCACTTGCATTCCTTCACTAAGATGAGTAATTTGTTAAACTGATAAGATATTGGTAGAGAGATCAGGAACACTCAACACTTGGTTAAATGTTCCCCATCCATCTCTATTGATCCACTACCGGAAACCGACACTGTCGTGTCATTACCCATCGTGATTTGGGACATTCCACAAGGTTTGATGTTGGAAAACTCAACATACAAAGAACCTATGTGGTGCGAGGCACTGGAATCTATAATCCATGTCGATGAAGGAGAAAATTTGGCTACAAGGGCCTTTCCTTTCTTCTTATCATTTTTAGTACCTTTTGCAGCATAAGACTCAGCCTTCAGAGCACTTTGTTTTATGGATTTATGAACACTTATTTTATGTTTCTCAAGTAAATGAGATAAGTGATCAATCTATTTCTTAAAACAGTGTTGGTTGTCATGACCAGTCTTCTTGCAATAGGAACATGAATACTTGATTTTTGTGCTTTAGGCTCGAAGTCGAAGTGTTTGTGTCATTTTTAGGTTTGATCTTGGTTTTTTCTTAGGTTGATTCTTTATTTCCTTCTTCTTTTACTATCTTCTTTCCTTTACTAGTACTTGCTACAAGGGCATGTGACTTGGACTTGAGAGACCCCATTTGAATGAGTTTGTCATGTTCTCGAATGAGTTGGGATGAAAAATAGTCAAAGGAGGGCATCGTCCAAGTATCACCCAAAGCAAATTTTGTAGCGTAGAAAGTTGACACGAAGACAAAATATTTAGGACCTAGCTTAGAGAGAATCGAAAAGATCAGTTGAGAATATTTCTTTTCTACTTGACATCCTTTTAACAATAATCTAATGTGGACAAATTTCGAGAAGAAGGCTTGTAGGTTTTCAAAGTCACTAGGATTTAACCCTAGTAGTTCGTTTTCCAACTCATGCGCTCTCATGTCATCTAGTTGTCCAAACATCACATCTAGCGTTTTCCATGTAGATGTAGGTGTTTCAGATGCCTCAATGTGGAAGAGCAAGTCAGGAGAAATGGACATGCAAAGAAGACCTAAAGCTTCATCACTACGGTTTAACCACTTAGATTTTTCAGGTTCATCGTCTAGTTCAGTCTCAATTCCCATGGTGATGCGGAATAACCCTTTACCCCTTAGTTTCATTATTATTTTCAATCTCCATTTGAAAATTTGAACGGCGTAAGCAAAGGAATTGAAAGTGCATCCATAGTGAGAGAGAGAAAGAAATGTAGAAAAGAAACACAACCACCCAGGACAATAACAACCCCCTGCTTTCGGCACTTTATAGTTTAGTGCGTTGATTACAATCAGGTCCGTGCATGCGGTTTGAAACACTTGGTAACTCGTCTTGCAATTAGCGTAATAACGCGCAAGAGAGGAGACCACAATAGTGTTTCGTGGAGCACAACAAAAAAAGGAACACCGTAAACAAGCACAAGCAAAAAATAGAAAGGAGGTGAAAAGCCAACCCTAGTTGTGAGAAAAAGCATCTCACGTCACAAATGGAAACCCCTCTTCCGAGATGGAGGCGGATGTGCTCACTAGTCGCAAGCAATAATAAGGGTCGATTACAAGGTTTGGGAACTCAAGGAGTTCAGATAGTCTTCAAAATGCCGGAAAAGAGCTTGGAAGGTAAATAAGGTGCTGAAGTGTCACTGCACACTTGAGCGCACGATTAGAGAAAAAAATGACAATAACCCCTAAATCTTATCATTTGGAAACGCCCAATTTTACTAGTTTTAGAGCTATTGGAGTTAAAGAAAAATGATAGAAAGATGATATAGAGTTGATTTTTAAATTTCCAGAATGTAAAAAGATATGATCAAATTAATTTGCAATTAATAAAAATGGATTTAATTAAATTAAATCTAATTAATGACAAAAATTAATTTGAGATCTAAAATAAATAAATTCTAATAAAAAACTTCCCGTTTTGTTTTGGTTTGAAAGGTAGTTTTAAAACCAAATAAATCTAATTTTTTAAAGGAATTTAAAAAAACATGTTTGAAAAGAAAAGGAAAGGGATTTGGTTTTATTTGTTTTAAACTTTTTAAGAAAGCTTCCACGTGTTGTAGAAAAAGACAATGAGATAAAAGAGGAAATTTTGTAAAAGCTTTCCTTAGTTTAAAAAATTAGAAAGAACCTAATTTACCCTATCTTTCCATGAAAAGGTTTTGATTTATACTTTCTTTCCAAAAAACTTCAAACGTTTTGATTTGGAAAAAAAAGCACAACGGTTTGAAGAATACGGACCACGTTTTGGCTGCTACGTTCCACATTTTGGCTGCTTCATTCCTTCCACGTTTTTCAAGATGATTGAAACAAACAGCAAACAACAAGAGTTCAGGCCACGCACGGTTTGTTATTCAAACAAAAAAAGTTTGCAATATGAATAGTGTGCAATAAAAATTTGCAATGAAACCAAGCCATGCGAGGGTTAACAGGCCACGCCAAGGGAATGAAAAGAGTGGTTTGTAGGCTGTTTTAGAGTGTATGAAATTTTGAGCAGGCCACGCCAAGAGTTAAGACTACAGTGAAGAATAACACACGCAAGCAAATAAAAATTGTGGCAGCGTGTTTAAAATGCCCGAACGATAAAAAAATGCTAGAACAATCCAAAAATGCCTAGAAGGTCCAAGAAAATGCCCGAAAAATCCAAAAATTCCTAAACAGTCCAAAACTACACCGAGCAGCATGCAGGACGGAGTGAAGGAGAAAAAGCAGATAACAGTCCAAAAAATGGTCAGAGGGACAGCAGTTCGTTGATGAGAAACCATGATTGAAGAACTCAAAGATCATGTAACCACTGACAACATGCATAGACAAATATCCTGCAAAAACAAGAGATCTTAAAAAAAATTCACTTCCATTGTAATAAATTAAAAAAATGAAAAGAATCTCTATTTTGGATTTTGATACATCCAACTAAAAAAAGCAGTTAAAAAATCTAATTTCTCAAGGTATTTTAAAAAACCTACACATGCAAAAAGAAAAAAAAGAAAAACTTTCCGAGAAAGCTTGTTAGAGATATTAGTAAGATAATTTCTAGAAAATAGTGATCAAAAGATTTGCATGCGAGTAAAATAATGAAACCAAGTAAGATTAATAGCAAAAAAACAAATCGAGTGCATGTTTACCCGATCTCAGCTCGATACCATGAAAAGAGTTTGCAAATAATCGAATCGGAAATGAGGCACCACGCAAGTAGTTGCACTCAATGGAAATCGTGAAAGCTCCAATGATAGCAAGGAAAAAATGATCGGTAATGGAAGATCTTGCTCAACAATGTAAACAAAGCTTGCATATAGAGGAAAGACAACGGAGTGTCTTCGCATGCTCATAAATGAGTAGAAAAGTGGTACATATAGGGTCTTTGAGTAACCCTAGTGCATGACACATATGAAACCCTAAACCTAACCCATGTGAGATGACCCTCCAACATGAGAGGAGGACACATAGGATAACTCACACTAACAATACCATACATATATCATTTCTACAAGGAACAAGTGAATGAAAATATAACCATTCTTGAGTATGTTAGCACAAAATATGAAATTTCTTATATAATGACAAAGTGACTCGCCAAAAGCAACATTTGAGCACATGAGAAATTAATTCGGGGTCATTCATGATCCCACTAGCAACTAGAAAATATATAGATAAGGAAAGGGAGCATTCTCAAGAAAAATAATCTCCTAAATCATTGCAATGAATTCCTCATGTTAGGGGGAGCTAATAAGCTATCTCAGTTTGACAATCGTGGTTTGGCAACCTATATTTATTTTTTATTTTCTAAGTGAAATTTCTTGACAAGAAAATGTTGATACTATCTTGGGAAAGAAATTGTTGATAAAAAAATGGAGTGCATCATCTCGGGGAGAGACTCGGATAGAAAAGAAAGCATACCTAAATGAGCCAAAAATGTGAAAAAGGAACTCAACTACTTTGAAAGGTGCCTTTGATGTCAAGCCTAGTTAAAAGAATGAAAATACAAGGCTACATGTGTCATCAAGTAAATGGAAGGCATGCGTACTCTCCTTAAATATTGAGAATTGGGAAGGATGCATATAAGGTAGTACAAATACATGTTACATGGGTGCGTATGTTTACAATTTGATATATCAATTGCAAATAAAATGTTTTCTTATATGAAATCAACAATTGTACAATGTCTAAAGAATGCATGGCTTAAATGTGCACATTCAATTCCATAAATGCATTGGACATAGATATATTAATTTAAATGCACGATGGGTTTCATAATGATAATCATGTTCAAAGTCATGACGTAATTTGAAGTGAAAAGTATTCTACGAGTCTAGAAAGATAAGTAAAGCATGTGTAATGTGATGAAATTGATTCTTTTAATCCTCAAAATGTGATAAAAGTGTGAAAATATTGTGGGTTGTGTCTCGAGGAATATTGTAGAGCTTAAAGTGTGGCCTCATCTCTATATATCAATGAGTTTTGTCTAAGAATGCATTGTGTGTATGAAAGATCTATCTAGGTTGTGCGGGTATAGTGATAAGATGAAGGGCATGATGTCGAGATATCAACAGTGTTCAAATCATGGGTCCTTGTCCTTGTCTCCATTTTAGTCATATGGTATGATGTTCTTTAAAGTTACAAAGTTGTCTCAGAAGTTAGAATTTATGTGTCATGCACTAATTTTTGAGTTCTTAAACTACTTCTTGATCATATCTGATGTGTCTATAAAGCTCTTTGTAAGGTACAAGTGTTGACACTTGCAAGAATAGGGGCTCTATATATAAATGATTGTCTCAGTCTAATATGTTGGTATGCAAATCGGGAAGACACAATAAGTATGCTTTAGGGCAAAGGTGAAATGTATGAAGACAAGGCAAGTAATCAATTGTTGCATTCATAGTTTGAGAAGGATGATTATCCTGGGGAGCTTTTGGATGGCCCTTTGTCATGAATGTCAAAGGGATAGAGTATGGAATCAAAACTACTGCATGTACAATCAGATCTCATCTTGAAAAAATGAATTTTCCATCAAGGGTTCAATGTTTCTAAGAAAGTTTCCATCAATGAAAAAGGGGGAGTTTGTTGGATATTTGTCATTTTCAATAGTCTTTTCATTGATGTCAACATGTATTGATGGAAAATGATGTTATGTAGGAGTTGTGTAGCTTCTAATGGGAAACCATGTGTGAGATAGGTGTTAACAAGTCTCGTATCAAGATTCACGAAGTAGTTCATGATAGAATCTGCATGAGGGATGTGAAGGTTGATTGGTAGTGTCGAGTTCTCATGTTGATTGCAAGCGATTGCTTGATGATGTCTAGAGTGGTGTAGTCTCGAGACAAGTTTATTGGTCTCTCATAATGATCTTAGGGTGTTTTAAGTTGGCATAGGTTCACTGCAAGCTTGGACAGCGAGATTGAAACACACAGGGAAGCAGAAAATGGTTAGTACATTTAATTCTTGTGTTTCAGTAAACTAAAAATATTTTTTAAATTATTATGAGTACTCAAAATTATGCACGGAGAAAAGATAAATATTTTTTCCATTGGAAGTTTTTGAAATTTTTGTGTTTTTGAGTTTCTTGGAGTGTTGTGGAGATCCATGGTGCGGATGGAACATGTTCCTGGAAAACTAAAGTTCACCACTGGGATATTAAGACCGAAGAACAAACGATTTCCTTATATTGCAGAGAAGGGGTTGAATGCGGGCACTTTGAGATTCATAAGAACAAGGTCCAAGGTTCTCGGTGTTCTCCGCAAGGTTTTTTTGTCTTCAGAGTGAAGAACTAATTGTTATGTGGGTTCATGGTTTGATTCGGCCACTTTGTTCCTTAAAATAACTAGGTCCATATCTTTCTGAGTTCCCCGCATCATTTGTTTGTCCGCAGAATGAAGAGGAGTGTGTATTTTGGTTCCATTCATCAAATTGGGTACATCGAGCCTCATAATAAAAAGTTTCATGTATTATAAATTTCCCCGCATTCGTGTTTGTTCTGAAGTGCATGGAATTACTTATAGTGCGGGTCGGTAAAGATTTTTGGGCACAACGTGACTTATTAGAATGAGTGCAAAGAGATCAAGTGTTCCCCGATGCCAAATATGATCTTAAATATAAATAATTGTGTTTGTTGTGGGCGAGAAGAGGTCTTTGGGCACCAGAAGCCCAGACGGAATAAGTTCTTTTGTTCGTTTAGTGCCCGGAAAAGTCGTCATGATTGAATTATAAACGAAGTGAATTGTCTGAGTGTTGTGCGGATGAAATAGAGGTCGGAGGAGCTTGACTTGCTTGGCATGTTTTCCTATTGATCCCTGAATACCCGTCATAACTGAAATACTAAGGAGAAGAGGCAATGAAGTTTAGTGTGGGATTTTTGTGCTGCGGAGGAAAAATTGATATTTGGCACAAGTTCTATTGTTCCCAATGAGCTTAGTTTAACCGATTCATCCGATTTACAAATGCCAAAGTATAATTAAATATTAAAGGGACATATGGCAGAGTATTGCGGACTACCAAGGAAATTATGGAACCTAGTTGTCCCCGACCACATTGAACCCAGTGTGTATATACATATCGAAATTGATGCATGTTGATATTATGAGTAGTTTTTAAGCGTGTTTGAGGTGCTAACGTCACATTTTTGTTGATGCTTGGTGTTGTGCAAAGGGGTATCTATTTGAGAGGGTTATGTGGAGATCGACACTTGAGTACACTATTAGAATTAGGGCTATTGATGAAGAGTGGGATGTACTAGACCATGTCGACTGAGGCACATAGCGAGGATAGGGAGGTACCCCAAGATATGTCGATGATTATTAAATACTAAACAATTTTATTTGATGTAATTATGAAATCAAATTAGAGAAATAGGGCACTTATACCGATTCCGATTATCCCAAAGTGTATCCAAACTGAAAGACCGATGAAACACGAATTCAAGTATCACAATCAAGTCCAAAAAATGCAGAGACTTCGGAATGCTGGGACTATGGCACCTCGGTAGGGCGAGAGTGCCTAGGGAAACCGAGACCTCTCCTAAGAACTAGATCCCGCGAAAAATATCTGGGACCGCTTTTTGTAGTGTCACTAGGGTTTTGTTATTGCTTGTAGATTATCGCACGTATATCACACTTAGATCGCAGAGGCACCTATAACAAATAATAGTCTTCTACAAAACCCACAAACTACATCAAATTCAAACTAATATAATACAAATTAGGGGTCCAACTATCCTCGGCTATCAAACAAGTGAACTTACGACTGAGTGTTGCACTACATCCGAGTCCCAATGTAGCTCTATGTTCTTGTGTGTGCAATAATGCTCCAAGTTTGACATCGCACCAATGATGCCAAGATAATGGGCGATACCTAGATAGAATGCAAATTTGTCGGATGGAATTCGAAACTTCTCCTTCCTATGCAATGTATATGCAAAATAATGTGCCAAAATCCAGTCCATTTGATATGAAGATAGATAGCCATTGATAGAAATTTCCCTTCCTTATAATGGTATATATGTTGTGTTTATATAGGGATATATTGCTTGAATTTTGACACTAATGAACCGACATGATGACTAGGACCTTGGGACAAGAGTAAGAAAACTAAAAAAGTCAACTACAAATGTAAAAAATGTGATCAAGAACAAAGAGAACACGGAAGGAAAAGAGTGCTTGGGTGCTAGTCTCCAATCTTAGGCACCGGTGTCTAGAGACAACTACAGGAAAATGTGCGAAGAATGACAGACGTTGATCCATATGACCTTACCATAAATGAGCGCAGAAACGACACATGCAAGTGATAAAAAAAGAACAAGCAAAGAGAATAGATGGACTAGGGAGTGGGACACTTTTAAGAAAAATCCATAAACAAAACATCATACTTGGTGGTATGGTAAAATAGTATTAAGTGCCTGATTTTCTGTCAACAGTAACCATAAAAACTTCATTTTAGACTTGCTTGAAAATTTTGGATTGGAGGGAGACATTGCACAATTTTTTAGAGCCGCCACTTTCAGTCTTCTGAGCTCTTTTTTTGCGCTATTTGCTGCCATTTTTGGGGTTTATTGTCATTTCTGCTCAGTATTAAGCCACGACCATCATCTTCCTATTTATTGGTGCTCTGGCTTTTCCTATTTGTTGCCATTTGATCTGTGCATAGCGCTATGTTCATTGTTTTTCATTTTTGCTTGGTCATTCTGTTTCACTGTAAATATGCCCTCGAGAGTTGGGTTGTTTGCACACCGTGGCAAGTTCTTCATTTTAAGGGATTCGATCTATATGGTTTTCATAGCCATCAACTCTACATGCTATGATTTTTGACCATGTAGCTCGTCGTTTTGTGCATCGCCAAGGATCATAGGTTTCTGCCAATTTTTGAAGGTATGGAACTTATATTTCAGTCTGGTTCAAGACAATGAGGGGCTCCGTTCTCTCATTTTCTTGCTTTCTGGGCTCGACTCGTACTGGTGTTGATGGGGCTTAGTCGTTTTGTTTTTATGACATCGTGGGTTTGTTTGCACTGCCATCTGACCATTCTATCTAGCTGTTTGGATCCATTTATCGCTCATCATGCATTGAATTAGCTCCCATTTGTTTTGTTCGTTGAATTAGCTCCCGCTAGTTGTGTCATTGATTACGTCCCTTGAACTCTACTTATGTTGCTTTAAGACTCCCAACTCATCAGTAGAAGGACCCAGATCGCTGTGAAACTAACAAAGAAATCGCTACCCGTTGATCAGGGCCGAGTGAACTCTTTGTGTATTATTTATAAGCTTGACCACTTCACTTGCTCGAATTTTGTGTTAATAGCTAATTTTTGTGAAGTTTTGATTCACCCTTCCTCAAAAGGGGTAGCCGGTAGCCGGTAGCCGTAGGCATTTGATATTCATTTCATTGATGTATTTGATTGCATTATTAGTTGGGCATTTATGTATTATAAGCTTTGCTTCTGCTCCACGTCAGCTCGATGTATTTTTGTGTACTGGGTAGCTTGCATTGTTTTGGAGTATGACTTGTGTAGTTGAAAGATTAGGTTTTTCTAACAAGAATACCCATATTTGAAATAATTTGTCGTTTATTTATTTTGAAATTAATAATGAAGCTTTGTCATTTATTTGAGACATTCTAGAATCCGTTCTTAAAGCACATTTTATCTATCTGAAGTTTTGATGAAAATCCAACAATTTATAACTGAAAATATGTATCTTTAGTTAAAACTAGAAGACTATGACGGATTTCTTTCTTGAAAATAGTATTCCCATAATATCTAAATGTATTCCATTTTATGCATAGGAGAGCTACTTTTGGATCTAAAAACTCCAACATTCATAGCCGAATTAAAGGTTATGAGTGCCCTAAGCAATAATTGAAATGGACACCCTTCTTACAATTTTATTTAATAATTTTTTCTCCATCAAATACATAAACAAAAACCATGTACATTACCATATTTTAAAATTTGCATAAAGATCATAATAAATCAATAAATTGGAGAAATTGGTATATAAAAAGAAAAAAATATTCTATAAATTATCATATAAGGACGAATAATAATCCATGGATGGAGAGAATTAATCACATGAGGTGCTCAAAATGCAACAAATATATTTTTTATACAAGGTTGGTTACTCATTTTATTTACCAATATCAAGTAGGTGATGAGACTCAAAACTAAACAAACATCATTTTTTTGCAAAACAATAAAAAATATTAGGTAGCTCCCATAGTTTTGTAAAGATTGGTATTTGGACCAAGATTAGTAATTCCTTCATAAAAAAGACATTTCTCCCAATATATTAGGAATAGAGAATTAAATAATTATTTCCTTCAATTATACTTGCCTCTACTAGCTATACTAGTGATATTATAAAAAACACATGAACCTTTTCTAAGAAAAATTACACACCTAAATTATATAGAGCTACATTAGAGAATGGGTAACAATACAAACAACATTGTATGCGCTTAAAAACATTCATATGTAATTTTACTTCCAAAAATATTATAATACATTTTGATGTGTATGCGTGAAATTTATGTTACTATATAATAATATCAATAAAAGAGTAAATTAATATTGATTTTAGGTAAAACATTAATGTTAAGTTTTAATAATATCTAGAAATCATGAAAATCTTTAGATTTAGGTGCTCCCTAATTATTCACGCCTAGGCGCTTTCCTAGTCTCGCCTTGGGCTTAATCCCCCCTCGCCACCATTCATATAATTTCACACTCTTTAAAATATGTCTCTGCAACTTTGCACACCTCTAAGTTGTATGAGAAGATCAATATTTCTTTATAAAAATTTATAGATTTTTTAATTTTCATGAAACCTCTTGTAAGTTGAAAAATTTGTACTTTTTGTAAATGCAGGAAATATGTTCATGGCATATTGGGATCTTATTTTGTTGGTTATTACGATCATTTTGTATAATATTTTATTTCAATACCTTAAATAATTATGTATGTTTGATAGTCACTAAAGGCAAGTCTGTAATCTCTTGAATATGGAAAAATTGTACTTGAAAACATGCTTTGAAAATTTATATTGTTTGTTGAAGATTGTATGGTTGTGTTTTACATCATTTTCACAATGTGATAACATACTTTAAATATACCTTTGTTTCATTCTTTGAGAGCGTGTCCTTTCTTATTTGTAATTGGAATAATTTCCTTTTCGGTTCCATGAATTTTGAAACCCTTTAATATTTGCATTAAAGAATGAATGTATATTTGAAGTTTTAAATATAACAAGGTAAAGTAAAACCCCAAGCTCTAACAAAAATTTCTTTTCCTCTTTCGGGTATAGTGGAGTAGCTTTATGATGTGAACTAGAGAAGCAACTTGTAAAGGAAAGAAGCCATCCATACAAGAAATGATGGGTCTCTTTCCTCCTTTCATTTCCATATTTAAATTTATACGCATTCCCTACTTTGATAGCCATATCCTATGGATTGTGTGGGAAAAATTAATAATTTCTTTATGAATGTATACACATGTTTTGAGAAATTAGTTAGTCCTTGTTTCTTGTACATTGATATTCATTGTGTAATCAAATGAACATATGAAAACTTAATTTCTTGCACGCTTGCATGTAATCATAAGGAATTTGATAATAATTAGTTGCACTTGCTCATCTCAAACCAAGAATGAAGGAAAACATTTGTAACAACCATGTTTCCATTTGATAATCTAAAATTTACAACTTGTTTGATTGTTTTTCTAGATGTTAGATTCCTTGTTGTATTCATAATCAACCATTGATAATGAATAACCTAAAAAAATTTGTACTCCTACCGCACAGTGACAAAAATGGTCAACACCTCCCTAATAATATATGGCATATGTCGTTGGGATAACATCTCACCATATCACATCCTCATAGGTATTCCCAATAAAAAAATTAGCCAAGAATCATGATTAGCTCATTCTATTTCTTGAACCATGTTATTCAATAGGTATACAAATGTCTTTCACAATTCAAAATCAATTTATCAACTATAAAAGTTGAGATTATAATTTGTAAACTACCACAATTAATGATTATTTTACATGCCTTCGAGTCTAGATTTTTATCTTGTTCATAATATATTTTTCTTTATCCACGAATGACCACCAACACTATTTTTGTTTCTCCTTCCTCATAAATGTGTTTCCCTTATCATGTGGTTTTCACCTTAGTGCTCTCCAACCTCGATTTCCCCTTCTTATTAATTTTAAGCTAGATTTACTCATGGATGTTACTTTTTCCATCTCTCCTATGTAGTAAATTTCAGGCACAAAAATATAGTTTCCCTTCTTCACCATCCCTACGTCTCTAAGTAGCTACCACATCCTTTACTAGATTCTTCTTTCTTTATGAATTAGAGTATTCACCTTTAAAGGAATAAAATCTACCTGTTATCACTCTAAAGTGTACCTTATATAAAGTATTAGTGCAATAAAATCTTTACTTCATTTGATAAAATGGGAACTCCTCTAAGTTGTGGGTGACTTGGGTTGAGGAGAACATCAAAGAGGGTTGGTTCCCTATGATTAAATGCCTAAAATAGTTCTTTGCGCAATTTTGAGGAGAGAAAAAAAAAAAATCTAATATAAAACATGTAAATTAGGTGATACACTAAGGTTTTAGAGAATAATTGATGATTTAAGACCTGCATGCTTTCACTTCAATTAATATAAGATTCATTCTCACACTCACAAAAGTAATTCAAAAATATCAATAGATTGGGAGGGCGATCTCGATCCTTCCACTTCTAGGTTCATTTAAACACTAACATTCTATAAAACCTTTAAATAATCTAAATGGAGGTGTCTAAAACTCCTAAACATGCAAAGGAAAGAATACATTCACTTAACACATACCCATAAATATGTTGTAACACACTTTAAAAAGCTACAAATGGAGGAAATCCATCTTTATTGGATAAAATAGGTGTTGTATTACAACCACTCGACATATCCTAGGCAAGACAGAAAGTAAGCCCCCTTCTTGCTTTAATGCAAGAGTACATATAAAGCAAACACCCCAAGGAGTTAACTCCGCTTGCTCCAAAAATAGGACATTTAAATCGGTTTTACACCCATTTAATTGGAGACAAATCTAATATTAGCCATGACATGCTAAATAATCTCTGCATAAATAAATACAATTTTGTAACATAACAATGCTATTATTATGTGCATCAAGGCTAAAATAACTTTCCACGGTCTCCAAAGGATAAAATTTGGTCCACATGGTATAAATCCTCCTCGTTTGACTCATTCAATGTCCATGTTGACCTAGTCGACTCTAATTTTTATAAGAACTAAGGTAAGTGTGTCGACTTCTTACGAGAAATTAAGCTAAAAATAGCAATTTTTGGCTTTGGGTTATTTAGGCTATATGCATAACAAATGATGATTTTCTTCACATGCATTACTTCATGAGGAATAAATTGTTTTTCTTTGACTTGCTAATGTCATGCATAAGCTCATGAGGGAAATATTAATTTGTTTGAATTTGATTTACAAGGCATGATTAACATTCCTCTCATTATTCTAACCACCACCCCCATTACATTACCAATGATTATATTTATCTCAAAAAAATTAGAAACATGGGAATAGGAAAAGCAAGGACAACTTAACCATGGTTAAAATAATCGTTTTGATTCACCTTCACTTAGGAAAGAAACCCTAATACCAACTCCTTTTTACATTTTCATTCTAGAATCTTCTTCTAGAGGAGATACCAGGAAAAAAATTATTCTGGGACGCCAATTTTTAAGGGTATGGAGATTGTTTTATCACTTTTTGGCCCACCTTTAGCTTCCAGGTTTTGGGTATGCTGCCATTTTTTTAGTTTACGAAGATCCGTGTTTATCAACTTTGGGATCCATCTTCAACATTTGTTGCGTGCTTTTTGTTACCTGGTTCTTGTTCCTTCCTAGGTATGGCTACCACTTTGATTTCTTTCATTCTTGATGGATTTGTAGCCATGCATCATACTCAGGCTTTGTATTTTACATTGCACATTGCTTTCCATGTTGTTTTTAACATTTTCCATTGTTTGGGGTGTCATCCGTTCTGTGACATCTCGTGTGTGTTTTTTCTATTTGGTTTGAACTCACCCATGGGAATTCCTTGCTTCATTTCCATTGTTCGGTGGACTTCAGCTACATTTAAATAGTTCGTTGTCTTGGAAAACTTGGATTTTACTTCATAATGGGATCAATTGAGATCTGTATTTCTTCATACATGAGTTGAATTTGCGATTATTTCTTGGATCTGTTTTAAGTGTTGGTTTGGCTTGGGTTTAAATACTAGTACCCAGTTCACATAGTGTAATGCCCACTTCCCTGTGACACTTAGTGGATTATCATTTTGAGTTATGCAGACTTTTGGATATGGACATGACTTATACTTACGTTGATTAGCATGATGTTTTGTGAATAGATGCATTTGGGTTATGATTGGATTTTGTTTTCAGTATGATCTACACTGACTCATGGATAGACTATTGATACTGATATTATTTTTATATGGATATATTGCATGTGTTCTAACATTGGATTTCTTCGCCATGATAAGTAGAATGTAGTTGTTGAATTTACATTACTATAACTTTGGATAATGATGGAATGCATGATTAAGTTGTGATTTAAACCGTGAAATAATGGATAATTGAATTACGATAGATGTTAATAAATTTCATGCATATGGTTATTTTGGACATTTTGACATGGCCGCAAGGCCGAAGGAGGTATTTTTATTTTGCAGGAAACACAACATGATCACAACCTAAAGGGGGATTGGGAACCAAACACAACAGATGTCGGGTGGTTACAACTTTGGTCGTCAAGGCAACTAGTGAATTGTATTATGTTACTTTAGTTTTCTTTTTTATGTTGTTAAGAAAAAATTTCCATGAGGGGGAAATTTTCTAATGTGACCAAGGAGTTAAGAATTTTAATTACTTGTTTTAACTTGCTTTAGTAGGTGATTTCATTTGTGATGTCTTTTTTTTAAAATTACTTTTGTTAAGTATGTTTAGATTAATTTAACACCTTGTTTTAATTTTTAAGTGTTGGAGGGAAGTCTAGTGGGTGTAATTAATTTTGATGGTTGGCTCCTTGAGCCTTGTGTTTTCCTCTTGTTTTGAATGCTTGTTTTGAGTGTTGACCACTCCAAGTTCTTTGAATCTCGAATTTGAAATTGAGGGCAATTTTGGGGGACTTGTGGGACAAGTTAAACTTGTCCCACACTTCCCAAAACCCCTTACCAACCATATCTATGGGTTGGGAAGCCAAAAAGGGGATTATTTATTGTTTTGGGAAGGGAAATGTGACTTTGGAGTGCACTTTTCTTCCATTTGCATTTAATTGTGCCTTAAGGCACATGGGAAGGGATAGATGTGGAAAGAGATGTCATTCAACCCAACCACCCATTTATTTTGTTTTGGGAATTGAGTTGACTAAGGGAGGTGGTCTTGAGGATGTGAGATGTGGCATCCTACATGGAGCCACATCATCCTCACCTCCCTTTTGTCTATTTATGGGAGCTTCTCTCTTGTTGAGGGGGCTGCAGGTTTTGTTGAGGAGTTCTTTTTTATTTTCCTTGGGAGAGAAAAGAATTGGGGAAAAAAAAGGAGCTTGACTTGCATGCTTGGATTGTTTTGGAGGGAGCTTGACAAAGCTTCTTGGTTTAGGCTTCTCCAATGGAGAGGTAGGAAACCTTATCCCTTTTGCTTTCTTATTATTGTTGTTTTCTATGCTTAAAATTGTAGAAAATGTATGTTTACCTTTGTGTGTTGTGGAAAAATGGATAGAATGCTTAAGGTGTAGTGTAGGGAGAGGTCTATGGGAAAAACTCATGAGGGAGGCATAAGAGTAGAATCGGGAATTGTGGAGGGATTTTGAGAGGGATGCCCATCTTGGGTAAGAATGTCTACATTCTTACCTTGTCCTCGAGGGAGCCATAAGAGGAGGGAGGTATAAGAGTTTGGGAGGAAAAAGGGGTACTTGAGGGTGGCATAAGAGTCTTAGGGGGCTTGAGTTTTATCAGTGGAGGGTTTGGATGGGTATCTCATTTCTATGGGGAGGCATAAGGAAAACTTTCCCATAGTTCCTTCTCTTGTTGGCTTGGATGAAAGCCTTGTTATGAAATGTTTTGTGTTATTTGTGTTTCCTTTTGTTTTTTTATTTTAGCTTTGAATGTTGTGAAGAAATGTATCTGTGGAAGCAAGTGTTGTTGCCTTGAGATGGAGACCACCCTTTCATTGTGTTGTGTTTGGGGCTCGGGGGTCAATGGAGGAGATTGCTTCTCTTCTCCATTAAGTTTTGGTTGGGAGGAGAGTGTTGCCTCTCCCCTTATCTTGTTGTGAATCAAGAAAACTATGGAGGAGCCACCTTGTTGATATTTGGAGCTTTGGAACCTTGTTGATGACAATGTGAAACCACCATGTACTTTACCCACCTTGAGTGGAGGAAAAATGTAATGTTGCCTTGTATTTTAACTTCCAATATTGTATATTTGTTTCCACATCAAATAGGAAATGTTGTAACAAGATTTTGAAGGAAAGTTGTATTGAATTGTTAGTAATTTTACTCTAAAACTTATTGGAAATGTTGTTGAACTCTTTTGGGAAGGTTGGAAAGAAATTACAAAAGAAAATATATTAAATTTTTGTTTTGTTACTTGAAAGTGATGTATTGGAAAGATTGGAAAAATAGTGCATTATCTCTTGCTTTGTTGATAAAAAGACTTAAGTTTTAAATAGTTTTAAATATGCCAATTAAGAAATCTATGCTCTAGCTCTATCAAGTTTTTTTTCTTCATTTATGAATCTATTACAAAATTATTGCAAATTAGTAAGGGAAAGGAAATCAAATAAACTTGAAGTCCCATACAATGCCCCCCAATTAAATTGGTAGAAAGAGATTTTAATGCAAAGTTCTAGCTTAATAAGTTCATTACCACATTTCATTAATAAGGAACTGATATTCTAAATATTATTCATATTTAAGTATTAAAAAAACTAATGTACTCACTATGATTAAATCTCTATCTATAACAGTATACTACCAATATCTCTTTATTATTAATAATGTGATTCCTTATAAGAATATGCTAGGATAAATATAAAAATCATGCAATCATATAATACAAAACAAATAGGATGACGTTACATCTGTATAAAGGCACCATAATCGAGTGTTGCATGATCGCAACAAACCCACGTAGAAGTTGGTTTTAAAATTTGCAAAACAAATTAGGCTTCATGAATATTCTGATATGAAACAGATCCACCTCTGTGAGATTCACCCTTCAAAGGGAGGCGGCAGTGGAGATGGATCATCCAAGAACCCCAACTCTCAGGCTGCACAAAATTTGCAAGAAAATATGGGTTCTCTGCAACAGATGGCATTGGTGTCAAACCTCTCCGTCCCTCAATCAATTTTGATAAAAATATCACGAGGGAGAGCTCCAAAATTGAAGATGCATTCAATATTGTACGGTAACCACGGTTGAGATGTTTTTTTATATAAGTCTGCAATGTAAACTGCTCCCATGAATTCCCTAGCGTGGAACCCACCCACCCTTCACCGAGGCGTTCGCACCTATTGACAGAGCAAATTACTTCATGAATATTCCTATGAAACAGATCCATCTCTAGGAGATTCTTCTCACCATGTGCCGTATAGTAAAACAGAAGGGGCCGCATTGAAAATCGATGTAGAAATATCACCGGCCTCCGTGTAACACCCTTGTTGTCCCTTAGGAATTTTGATGCGAATATCTTGAAGGCGAACTCAGAATTTGAGGATGCATTCGTTCATCGAAGATAACAACATAGTTTGACAACCTGCTTGCCTTAAGCGCTCCAAAGAATGAAAAGGCTTATTTTTTTGTGTCAAATTCGTGCGCTCGACCACTTTTGTGCAAGCCGCACTGGATTTGTGCCTGAATACACCTTGCAGCTCCCCAAGGATAGTGGAAGCAACACGTTTTGTTTGCCCGCTGGAGCTTCTCCTACACCTTTTTCCACGCTGTCAAGGCGTTTGAAACGGCATTCTCACTTACTACTCGTCCGTGGCTTCTTTCCTAACCACCATATTAATTTGCGCATGCCTGAATGACCAAAACCACCCGGCCGGTCCAGATAGGGTGGTAGACTTGCTCTCACTAGGGAAATAAATGAAAAGAAAGGTAAGCGGCTAGTTGTGTGCCCGTACGCAAAACAAATGAGTAGGTATTTTATGGCGGGTGGCTATTACAGCCACCCACCCCCAACCATGTCTTCCCACCTTCTTCTTTTTGAATGTCCTCCACGAGTGGCCGAGGCCATGTATCACTTCTTTCGGTGAGGTTATTGTGTAAAGTGGCCGGAGATGTTCCATACGTATTTCGAGTTTAAAAGTGGTCGTGCAAGTCAGAGTAACCACGGTGGCATTAAATTGTATGACGAGATGGATGGCCATGAGGTTGGTGGTAAAATGCCACGCATATGTAACTCGCCAAATAGTTAGACTCTGTTGTCCACCCGAGCTAGATCGGTAAGCAATATAACAATGAAATTCAATACAAAGCCGAGCTACAATGTGTCGATTCTCGATGAGGGTCCAACTAGAAATAAGCAAGGCCCACAATTTTTATTATTCTGCATTGTGGAATGTTGTGTGGCGATTGGAGGTTAATGTGGCTTTGTTTGCATGGTCGACTGTTGATAGGGACCAAGTTGGTGATATGGTGGGTGGTGGAGTATAATTCAAACCAATAAAAAATTCAGTTCGTTCCCCCATATGTGAACCCGTCAATGCTAATGAGCTCGTCGAGGAAGTAATTAGCTCACCCACATATCAGATCAGCCCAATGCAAATAATAACTCGCCGAGTGGTGTGGAGTAGCTTGGTCTCTAATAAATCTCACCGAGTTTATTTAAACAACTCGCTAGGAGTGGATTGACCTTTATATAACTTTGTTTGGCGGTACACATATTAATTAAACTCCTCAAGTCGTGTGAAAGCAACTCGAAGTATAGTTTCATTTATTTGCGAAGTGGATTATGATTAAGTTAAAATATTGTCTTTTGGTTTTAAACACTTGAATCACGTAAGTGAAGTTAAATATTTTTAAAAAAATTTAACCGCATCTTTTTGGTTTTGATTGTTTTGGCGCATCGTCGTCATCGTCGCCGCCATCGTAAGCATCATATTTTTGCGGACCCACATTTTGGTATCGAGCCGTGGGTTCAAGCCGGGACCCTTGGGCACACACAGAAACACAAAACAAGAACATTTAACTTAGCACAGAGCTGATTCTTTTAAAATATAAAACCACAATGTTGATAATCATAAGTAAGCAACAAATTTAGAAAACTCGACACAAGACCTAGAACAATGAACTAACTCTCGCCTTGCCTGCGTAGAGGCGCAGATTGGGTGAGGGGTCTCTTCATATAGACCTAGACATATCACCGCCGGAGCAGCCGTAGCAGCCTCTTCTACCTCGATCTTGCACACACTCTAGATGTCAATGCCGCTATACGCGGAGAGCCCTCGGGAGGACGACTTGCTAGACATAGTTTGGAGCCATCGCAGATGCCAGGCATCCCTCGACACAAAGGGAGCACAGGCAGAGAACTTCTTTGCGGAGTCGGCTAGGCAGAGTCACCACAAAGAGGACATGGGGACAGATCTCAGACATGGGACAGTCTCGGAGCCCTGCATGCAGGGGGAGCATTCGAGATAGACCTAGGATTCATCCTACTGTCACCGCAGACCATATTAGGAGATCCCGAATCTCATGGGTGATACACGCAGCTTTCAGCAGAGGCTTGGTTGGTGAGCTTCAGCGGGATGCTTCAAGCTCGCTTTCAGACAAGAACACGAAAGCTCGTGTGCAATCCATCTTCTCAAGGATGGAGCAGGAGTCTCGTGGAGGACCGAGGAGCAGAAACTCCATGTTGACTCAGAGACGATTACCCCAGGGAGCTATTTGAGGAGTGATTCAAGCAGGGTATTTACCCAGAGATTTATTCAAGAGCGATAGACGAGTTTCATGACCTCCGTCATCATCGATGACGATAGCCGAGTATGAGAGTCGATTTCTGACCTACTCCAAGACGTCAACTATATACGAGATGAGCAGTATGGATTCACGTGTTCATCCGGGCCCGAACTTGGATTTAGGTGGCACAAAGCGTATTCACCGCCACACAGACATTAGCAGAGGCCGGTGAAGGCCTATATCAGAGAGAGACATGGGGAAGACGCAGCAGGCTAGAGACGAGTTCGAGCCGCAGATCTTGCAGCGGATGCGTGGATAAGAGGTCGAAGGGGGGCCTCTCCTCCACGAGGTGGACAGAGTTCAGGCAAGCTTCATTCAGCCACCACAAAGAATAAGCAGCGAGACTCGACTCGCCCACCTTACTCGACCTCCTCGAGATTTGATGCACAGAGAGGACGTAGTATGGGGCCTCCTCCTAGGGGTCCCATCAGACACAGGTGCACCGAGAGCCTCGCCGGCCAGGAGCTCACAAGAGAGACCTTAGCAGTCCTTAGCCGGATCGTCGGGATCTCGTATCTTGGTCATCTAGAGTACCACCGGAGCTACTTTCCACCGGAGAGGACCAGCAAAATTTATGGTCAGTGGTGTTGTTGGACATCATTGGAGAGATTGCCCACGTAACCCTAACAAGGGTAAGATGCAGAGCTCAGAGCCTACTATCGTTGGAGATATGGCACGAGTCATCGGATCTACGCAAAGGTCGAGAATCACCAGTGAGCATCGTAGCCGTGATTGAGATGACAGTAGTATTGGTGGTATTTCCACCTCTATATTATTTGATTCTGGTTCTTCTGATTCTTTTATTGCACCATCCTTAGTAGAGCGTTGTAGGCTTGTGGTAGTTAGGCAGGGCCATAGTTGGGACGTTGAGATGGATTCTTTGATCAAATATTTCTATAGACTCCTCGGTCCAAGGAGTGTGTAGTGGATTGGGACCCTTCACCACTACTTCGATCTTCGAATCCTTCCATTAGGATCTTATGGCATCATTTTAGGCATGGATTGGTTGTCCGCTCACAGAGCTAGAGTGGATTGTTACCATAAGACTATTTCTTGCATAGATGATCTTGGAGTCGAGTCAGTGATATCGGGAGTTAGGAGGGCCGTGTCCATTCGCACCATCTCCGCTATGCAGCTTAAGCGGTGTGTGCGACAGGGTTGTCGCTTATTTTTGCTATCACGGTTAGTGATGATCGAGGATGAGTCAAGAGGACCTTCCTCGATGACCATCCCATCTTATCAGAGTTTGCTGATGTGTTCCTAGGGGAGCTACCGGGATTACCTCCCCCACGTGAGATCGACTTCCATATAGATCTGGTTCCAGGCGCAGAGCCTATCTCACGAGCACCCTATCGGATGACTACTCCTAAGTTATGTGAACTCAAGTTACAGCTTGAGGACCTTCTGGAGAAAGGCCCAATCCATCCTAGTGTATCCCCTTCACGTGCACCGATCTTCGTGAAGAAGAAGGATGGATCTCTTCGGTTGTGTATTGACTACCGTTAGCTAAATAAAGTAACGATCAAGAATCGTTACCCCCTTCCACGCATTGATGATTTATTTGATCAGATGAAGGGGGCTACGCTTTTCTAAGATAGATCTTAAGTCGAGATACCATCACTCAGGATCATGCGGAGGCGGATATTCACAAGACAAAGCATTCCGTACGCGATATGGCCACTACGAGTTCACAAAGTGGTACCTTTGGTTTGAAAAATGCCCCCTTGAGTGTTCATGAGTTTGATGAATGGGGTATTTAGGACCTTCCTTGATCACTTCATGCTCATCTTCCTTAATGACATTCTGATTTACTCACGCACACGTGAGGAGCACGAGGCGCACCTTCGCCAGGTTCTTCAATGTCTTCGCGAACAACGCCTTTACGGGAACTTGGAGAAGTGTGCGTTCTTTCAGCCTGAGGTGCAGAATTTGGGCCACATCATTTCAGGGAAGGCATCGCAATCGATCCTTCCAAGATTTGAGCCATCATGGATTGGCCACACCTACTAGTGTGACCGAGGTGCGTAGTTTCATGGGTCTAGCAGGTACTACAGGAGGTTTGTTCAGATTTTTCTCGGATTACAAGACTCTATCACTTCCCTTCAGCGGAAAGGGAAGAAGTTTTTATGGTCAGATAGATGTGAGAAGGCCTTCAGCACACTGAAGGAGTGCCTCACGATAGCACCTATTCTTGTAGTGCTGATCCTCGGGGAGAGTTCTACGCTTGCACAGATGCTTCCTCGGCGTGACTTGGAGGTGTGTTAATGCAGGGAGGGTAGAGTAGTTGCCTTGAGTCTCGCAAACTCAAAGATTACGAGCTAAATTATCCGACCCATGACCTTGAGCTTGCAGCACTAGTACATGCCTTAGTGCGATGGAGACATTTTCTTCTTGGCCGGAGATTTACACTGTGGATCGATCACTTGAGTCTTCGCCACCTCTTCACGCAGCCCAATCTCAACACTCATCAATGGCATTGGATGGAGTTACTCTATGAGTATGACATGGAGATAGAGCATGTGAAGGGGAAGGAGAATGTGGTTGCAGATGCCTTGAGTAGGTGGAGACATGTGGCATGGCCACCTCAATGGGTACAGATTTGCGGAGTAGGATCTTGCAGCAGCCTTCCTCAGATAGTTTCTACCTTGCAAATCAGAGCAGAGATTGAGTCTCGTGAGACCCTCGAGGGGAGATTTGATGGATTTTCATTAGAGGTAGATGGTCTTCTCGCACACGAGGTCGGATTTATGTTCATAGAGATGGAGGCTTGAGACATGATATTTTGACAGAGGCTCATCATGCACCTTATTCAGCCCATCCTGGGGTGAAGAAGATGCACGCCACCCCGAGACAGTTGTACTTTTTGGAAGGGATTGTAGAGAGACATAGCTTCATTTGTAGATCCCGTTGTTTAGAGTGTCGAGGGTGAAGGCCGAGCATCAAAGATCCAACCGGCCTTCTCTATCCTCACGCCATACCGGAGTGGAAGTGGGACACTATTTCCATGGACTTCATCGTTGGGTTACCTACGCGAGGTACCATCACGACGCCATCATGGTCACGGTGGATAAACTGATGAAGGTAGCTCATTTCTCTCCAGTGAAGACCACCTATACAACAAGTGTTGTGGCACGAGTATACCTTGATGAGATTGTCGATTACATGGGATTCTCGTGGAAGATCATTTCATGATCACCCTTTCAGACACCTCCCATTTCTGGACCACCATGCAGTATGCCCTCGGGACGAGGATTAATTTCAGCACAACTTATCACCCTGAGACAGATGGACAGACAGAGAGGGTGAATAAGATTTTGGAGGATATGCTCAGGATGTACGTGATGGATCATCAGTCGAGATGGGAGGAGTATCTATATTTGGTGGAGTTTTCCTACAATAATAGTTTCCAAAGTTCTATAGGCATGGCTCCTTTTCAGGCTTTATATGGTAGAGAGTGTAGGACACCTCTTAGTTGGGACAGGATTGAGGACATGGTTTCTCTTGGGCCAACATTATTACAGGACATGGAGCAGTAGGTTATATTGATTAGACAGAGATTGCAGGAGGCGCAGGATAGATAGAAAAAGTATGCAGACCAGCATAGGATAGATCGTAGTTTTGAGGTAGGCACGAAGGTGTTCTTCGTGTCAGACCGCATAAGAGCCCTATCCGCTATGGAAAAGGTTCTAAGCTTTCTCCTAGGTTTGTGGGTCCCATTGAGATCTTGGAGCGCTTCGGTCCCTTGGCCTATCATCTAGCATTGCCACCTATCTTATCTCGCGTCCATGATGTGTTTCATGTTTCGTACTTAGGAGATATATTTCGATCCTTCTCATGTGCTAGATTGGACCGCATCATTGCAGTGCAGGATTAGGGGCAGGTAATGGTGGAGCCCGTACGTATTCTAGAGCATAGGACCCCGGCCTTCGAGGCGAGAGATTGATCAGCTACGTGTTCAAAGGGGACAGTACAATGAGACTTCGCAGCCTACTGGGAGGATGCTACACCATCATGAGCTCGGTTTCCACACTTATTTCAAAGACTTCTGTGGAGGAAGTCTAGTCTAAGGAGGGGGATGTAATGCCCACTTCCCGTGACACTTAGTGGATTATCATTTTGAGTTATGCAGATTTTTTTGATATGGACATGACTTATACTTACGTTGATTAGCATGATGTTTTGTGAATAGATGCATTTGGGTTATGATTGGATTTTGTTTTCGTGATGATCTACACCGACTCATGGATAGACTATCGATACCGATATTATTTTTATATGGATATATTGCATGTGTTCTAACATTGGATTTCTTCGCCATGATAAGTAGAATGTAGTTGTTGAATTTACATTACTATAACTTTGGATAATGATGGAATGCATGATTAAGTCATGATTTAAACCTCAAATAATGGATAATTGAATTAAGTATAGATGTTAATAAATTTCATGCATATAGTTATTTTAGACATTTTGACATGGCCGCAAGGCCGAAGGAGGTATTTTTTATTTTTTAGGAAACACAACATGATCACAACCTAAAGGGGGATTAGGAACCAAACACAACAGATGTCGGTGGTTACAACTTTTGGTCGTCAAGGCAACTAGTGAATTGTATTGTGTTACTTTAGTTTTCTTTTTTTTATGTTGTTAAGAAAAATTTCCATGAGGGGGAAATTTTCTAATGTGACCAAGGAGTTAAGAATTTTAATTACTTGTTTTAACTTGCTTTAGTAGGTGATTTCATTTGTGATGTCCTTTTTTAAAATTACTTTTGCTAAGTATGTTTAGATTAATTTAACACCTTGTTTTAATTTTTAAGTTTTGGAGGGAAGTCTAGTGGGTGTAATTAATTTTGATGGTTGGCTCCTTGAGCCTTGTTTTTTCCTCTTGTTTTGAATGCTTGTTTTGAGTGTTGAGCACTCCAAGTTCTTTTCAATCTCGAATTTGAAATTGAGGGCAATTTTGGGGGACTTGTGGGACAAGTTAAACTTGTCCCACACTTCCCAAAACCCCTTACCAACCATATCTATAGGTCAAAGCCAAAAAGGGATTATTTATTGTTTTGGGAAGGGAAATGTGACTTTGGAGTGCAATTTTCTTCCTTTTGCATTTAATTGTGCCTTAAGGCACATGGGAAGGGATAGATGTGGAAAGAGATGTCATTCAACCCAACCACCCATTTATTGTGTTTTTGGGAATTGAGTTGACTAAGGGAGGTGGTCTTGAGGATGTGAGATGTGGCATCCTACATGGAGCCACATCATCCTCACCCTCCCCTTTTGTCTATTTATGGGAACTTCCTCTCTTGTTGAGGGGGTTGGAGGTTTTTTGTTGAGGAGTTCTTTTTTATTTTCCTTGGGAGAGAAAAGAATTGGGGAAAAAAAAAGGAGCTTGGACTTGCATGCTTGGATTGTTTTGGAGGGAGCTTGGACAAAGCTTCTTGGTTTAGGCTTCTCCAATGGAGAGGTAGGAAACCTTCTCCCTTTTGCTTTCTTATTGTTGTTGCTTCTATGCTTAAAATTGTAGAAAATGTATGTTTACCTTTGTGTGTTGTGGAAAAATGGATAGAATGCTTAAGGTGTAGTGTAGGAGAGGTCTATGGGAAAAACTCATGAGGGAGGCATAAGAGTAGAATAGGAAATTGTGGAGGGAGTTTGAGAGGGATGCCCATCTTGGGTAAGAATGTCTACATTCTTACCTTTCCTTGAGGGAGCCATAAGAGGAGGGAGGTATAAGAGTTTGGGAGGAAAAAGGGGTACTTGAGGGAGGCATAAGAGTCTTAGGGGCTTGAGTTTTATTGTGGAGGGTTTGGATGGGAATCTCATTTCTATGGGGAGGCATAAGGAAAACTTTCCCATAGTTCCTTCTCTCTGTTGGCTTGGATGAAATCCTTGTTATGAAATGTTTTGTGTTATTTGTGTTTCCTTTTGTTTCTTTTATTTTAGCTTTGAATATTGTGAAGAAATTTGTATTGTGGAAGCAAGTGTTGTTTCCTTGAGTTGAGACCACCCTTTCATTGTGTTGTGTTTGGGGCTCGGGGTCAATGGAGGAGATTGCTTCTCTTCTCCATTGAGTTTTGGTTGGGAGGAGAGTGTTGCCTCTCCTTATCTTGTTGTGAATCAAGCAAACTATGGAGGAGCCACCTTGTTGATATTTGGAGCTTCGAACCTTGTTGATGACAATGTGAAAGCGCCATGTACGTTACCCACCTTGAGTGGAGGAAAAATGTAATGTTGCCTTGTATTTTAACTTCCAATATTGTATATTTGTTTCCACATCAAATAGGAAATGTTGTAACAAGATTTTGAAGGAAAGTTGTATTGAATTGTTAGTAATTCTTACTCTAAAACTTATTGGAAATGTTGTTGAACTCTTTTGGGGAAGGTTGGAAAGAAATTACAAAAGAAAATATATTAAATTTTTGTTTTGTTACTTGAAAGTGATGTATTGGAAAGATTGGAAAAATAGTGCATTATCTCTTGCTTTGTTGATATAAAGACTTAAGTTTCAAATAGTTTTAAACATGCCAATTAAGAAATCTATGCTCTAGCTCTATCAGTTTTTCTTTCTTCATTTATGAATCTATTACAAAATTATTGCAAATTAGTAAGGGAAGGAAATCAAATAAACTTGAAGTCCCATACAATGCCCCCAATTAAATTGGTAGAAAGAGATTTTAATGCAAAGTTCTAGCTTAATAAGTTCATTACCACATTTCATTAATAAGGGAACTGATATTCTAAATATTATTCATATTTAAGTATTAACAAAACTAATGGATTCACTATTATTAAATCTCTATCTATAACAGTATACTACCAATATCTCTTTATTATTAATAACAGTCCTGATACCAGAACTATGCTAGGATAAATATAAAAATCATACAATCATATAATACAAAACAAATAGGATGACGTTACATCTGTATAAAGGCACCATAGTCAGTGTTGCGACTAAAACAAACCCACGTAGAAGTTGGTTGTTTTAAAACTTTGCAAAAAAATTAGGCTTCATGAATATTCTGATATGAAACAGATCCACCTCTGTGAGATTCACCCTTCAAAGGGAGGCGGTAGTGGAGGTGGATCACCCAAGAACCCCAACTCTCAGGCTGCACAAAATTTGCAAGGAAAACATGGGTTCTCTGCAACAGATGGCATTGGTGTCGGCTCTCACTGTCCCTCAATCGATTTTGATAAAAATATCACGAGGGAGAGCTCCAAAAAAATTGAAGATGCATTCAATACTGTACAGTTAACCACGGTTGAGATGTTGTCTTTTATATAAGTTGCAATGTAAACTGTCCCCCATGAATTCCCTAGCGTGGAACTGACCCACCCTTCACTGAGGCGTTCGCACCTATCGGCAGAGAAAAATTACTTCATGAATATTCTGGTATGAAACAGATCCATCTCTAGGAGATTCTTCTCACCGCGTGCCGTATAGTAAAACAAGAAGGGCCGCATTGAAAATCGATGCAGCAATCTCACCTGGCCTCCATGTAACACCCTTGCTGTCCCTTAGGTATTTTGATGCGAATATCTTGAAGGTGAACCCCGAATTTGAGGATGCATTCATTCGAGCAATGATAACAACATAGTTTGACAACCCGCTTGCCTTAAGCGCTCCAAAGAATGAAAAGGTTTTTTTTTTTTGTGTCATCTATTTCCGACCACTTTTTGTGCAATCCGTGGCCTGGAATTGCGCCTATAATACACCTTGCAGCCTCCCGAGCACAAGCAAGACGCTTTTGTTTTCCCATCCGGAGCTTCTCCTACACCTTTTCCACGTGGTCTGGGCGTTTGAAACGGCGTTCTCACCTGCTACTCTAGTCCGTGGCTTCTTTCCTAACCACCATATTAATTTGCGTGGCTCAGGACAGACCAAAACCACCGGCCGACTGTATAGGGTGGTAGACTTGCTATCACTAGGGAAATAAATGAAAAAGAAAGGTAAGCGGCCAGTTGTGTGCCTGTACGCAAACAACGAGTAGGTATTTTATGGCGGGTGGCTATTAAAGCCACCCACCCCCAACCATGTCTTCCCACCTTCTTCGTTTTGAATGTCCTCCACGTAGTGGCTGAGGCCACGTATCACTTCTTTCGGTGAGGTTATTGTGTAAAGTGGCCGGGAGATGTTCCATACGTATGCCGAGTTTAAAAGTGGTCGTGCAAGTTGTATAACCACGGTGGCATTAACTTGTATGACGAGATGGATGGCCACGAGGTTGGTGGTATAAATGCCACGCATATGTAACTCGCCAAATGGTTAGACTCTGTTGTCCACCCGAGCTAGATCGGTAAGCAATATAACAATGAAATTCAATACAAAGCCGAGCTAGAGTGTGTCGATTCTCGATGAGGGTCCCCAACTAGGAAATAGCAAGGCCCACAATTTTTATTATTCTGCATTGTGGAATGTTGTGTGGTGATTGGAGGTTAATGTGGCTTTGTTTGCATGGCCGACTGTTGATAGGGACCGAGTTGGTGATATGGTGGGTGGTGGAGTATAATTCAAACCAATAAAAAAATTCAGTTCGTTCCCCCATATGTGAACCCGTCAATGCTAATGAGCTCGTCGAGGAAGTAATTAGCTCGCCCACATATTGCAGACTCGCCCAATGCAAATAATAACTCGCCGAGTGGTGTGGAGTAGCTTGGTCTCCAATAAAGCTCACCGAGTTTATTTGAACAGCTCGCTAGGAGTGGATTGACCTTTATATAACTTTGTTTGGTGGTACACATATTAATTAAACTCCTCAAGTCGTGTGAAAGCAACTCGAAGTATAGTTTCGTTTATTTGCGAAGTGGATTATGATTAAGTTAAAATATTGTCTTTTGGTTTTAAACACTTGAATCACGTAAGCGAAGTTAAATTTTTTTTTAAAATTTAACCGCATTTTTGGTTTTGATTGTTTTGGCGCATCATCATCGTGCCGCGCCATCGTAAGCGTCATCTTTTACGGCGCCACACATGACGTGTCAAACATTTTTTTATTTGTTTGTAAGAGAACTATTTAAAATTTGGTCTTGTGCAGATATCTCCTCTTATTGTGTTGGGTTTTTCATTGTTGCCATATCAATCTGGTTCACTATATGGGCGAGTTGGGGGTTCCATTTGTGAGTTGGCCATGGTATCCTAGCTCATTTCTTATGGATTTTTCTACTTTCTTGCTCTGTATTGGTGTTTTACTTGGTGCCTTTATTTTCTAATTGCACCCTTCCCAGGTGCTGAGCCTATCTCTCACGCACATTTGTAGAGAGATAGGCGGATTCGAACATGTGACCTGCAAAGTACAAGGCAGGAGGCCCACCACTCGTGCACACAAGATTATTTTTAGGAATTTTGAGTGTTTTTAATTAAATATCCCCCAAAATGCGTGAGGGATAGGTAGATCCCTTCCCAACTTGTTATGAACTATAATAGCTTAGCTACTTTAAAAAAAACTCGATGCTTACTCTAATAATTGGCTCAGTTTTATTGAGAGTTCGATTGAATTCTTACTTTTTACCCATCTCATGGATGTTACATCATTCAGCTCGCTCAATTTGTGATATTCTAAAAGCTAGATGCTCTGTTCTTAGTCTTGTATTGTTCATAAGGATAAATCATTCGACTCACTATTTGGCTAAAGGTAAACTTTGTTTTGATTACCTTTGACCTTGTAAGCTTTTAAAATATTAGAATTTCTATAGAAATACCCAAGTTGAATTTCAAGAATAACGTTTGATTTCTAACTTGCACATCTTAAACTATACTTCTTGAACCATTTTTTTGTTTTGGAAAATGTCGGTCTCCCTCTACATCTGATTCTTATTTCATTATACAATATTTCCTTTTGCAAATATGGAGTTCTTAAAATGCATTTTTATAATACTAATTTTTCTTGAAAATATGGAATACAAGTTATCTTTCTCTTCTATATTTTATGCTTTATGAAGTGTTGGGCATTTAAAACCACACTTTCAAATTTCCATGAATACAACTATTAAATATAAACTATGCAAGCTTTTGAATTTCAAATATGTAATCTCTACTTATTATATAAACTTGAAATTCGATAAACCACTAACAATTACATGTATCTAATCCATACGTTTTTTCAAAAGTGTGCATTGTTTGAAGGGAATTGTAAATGTGTTATACGGTGCAAAAAAAAACACTCTGTTTTGTCGGTCTTTGTGTTTCTTGTGTAAGTTATTTCATTCCAATACATAAATATTTATGTATGTTGGATAGTCACTGAAGGAAAGTTTATAATGTCTTGAATCTACAAAATTTGTACATGAAAACATGGCTTGAAAATTTGTATTGTTCCTTTAAGATTGCATGACTATCTTTTACCATATTTTCTCAATGTGAAAGAATACGTAAAATATACCTATACTTGATTCTCTGATGAATGATGCAACTCTACAATATTTTTATGAAATCATGTCCATTCTTATTTGTATTCAACTTCCTTTCCTTTAAGTTCCATGAATTTGAAACCATTGCATTTCTTCAATAAAGATTGCATGTAAATATAAAGTCAAAAATATAACAAGGAAAAGTATAGCCATGAGCTGTAACAAAACCCTTTTCTTTTATTAGGTACCATGAAGAAACAAGTGGATCCTTAGAGAAATAGATTGTAAGGAAGGGGCCTTCTTCAATCAAGACATGATGGCTTCCTTTCCTTCTTACATTGCCATCTTGTAAAAGAAGGGGACTTGGAATAATAATGAGTATGTAGTCATCCCATGACCAAACTTAAGATTTAGTTAACCTATCGCCAAATTAAGGATTTATGCATCTTATCGCCAAGGGAATAATATTGGGACAACTATCTGAATTTCCCTCCCATATTTGATCCTTCCCGAGGAATAAGTTCCACTTTAGATGGCCATAAAAAAAAAGAATTTTTTAGAGATGACACATCATTCTAGACATATTGTCATCCTACATATAACCTATGTTTCATTCCTTCTTCAATCACTAATAAAATATAGTAAATAGTTCCCTTTGTTAAAGTATGTAAGATGCATCTGATTTTGTTCCTATTGTACCTAAGAGTAACATGTAACCGAGCATGTATTGCTAGAAATTAGAAAATCATGCCACTAAAAACCATTTTAAATATGTAATGTAAATGTTTCTACCCTTAGGATGGAACTTCACATGTGGGAAACTAGAACCAACTATTCATGACTTTCTATGTTCTTGTATCATTGCATTGATTTTGGCCAAGGTGTGACTATGAAATGTTTTTAAAGTATTTTTATTTTGATTTTGTTGTGTATTGTTGTGTTTAGTTTTTAGACTGCTGAGAAGTCAAAATTATCACCCAATGAATTATGTCATTTGTTTGGAGTATATGAGAGGAACCAATTCAATCATAACCCAAATGAGGAAACTCAAAAATGATACACACATCTATAGTAAAAAAACTTCATAGGAAAGGGAATGTGCATTGAATAACCAAGGCACATACGAACACAATGGGAAAAGATAACATGAAGTGTTAGTCACAAATAAGCATCGCATGATGTAATAGAAAGTAGTCCAAGCATGTAGTAACATCTCAATTGACATAACAAGCATTTGATTAGATACATGCAATACCACTTAGGTGTAGACACAAAATTTGTGCATGTGGGTACATTTCTTGTTCGTAAATCCTCTATAATGTACTAGTGATTGAAAACTTATTTTAGGTGGTTCTCTTTATGTCTTGCAATTTGATTGGCATTACATACCTTACATCCATGTTAATACTTGATTGATTTATATTTTATGGCATCGAAACTAGCACGTAGTTAGAAAAAAGTTCCTATGAAATCCTATCAGTCTAGGGTGCTTCATCATCTCTATCTTGTTCTCACTCATTTATGTCTCTTTAGCCTTTTGGTAACCTTCTACACTTTTGGTTAAACAATTCAGTTCTTAATTGCAACATTCAAGCAAGGGAATCATTTATGTACTTATATATTTCTCTAAAATAATGTGGCAAGAACTAATAATTATATACTATTACCTAATATTATATCCATACGAACAAGGAGCATTACAAAAAAACTCATCTAGCACATCCCAAAAGGTATAATGTTTGCATCACTTTACATACATAATATAGGAGGGGTAGTTCTTTTTATTCCACCACAAACATTTGCATACTTGGATAATTCTATATTTAGCCCACTATAATAGTGTATAATTACACAAGGGAAAATTAGGTCATAATTACAAACACATATGCATATAATCGTATGGATTCTAAGATGTAGTACAATTCTCGATTGTAAGATCATTCTTCACGTGACTATCTGGAGTCGAGGGCCTCACTCGCCATTCTACATCTCTTTTAATTTATTTTATATATTATTTGGGTATGTGTACCTAGGTGTCTATTTTGTAAGTTACACCCGTGTGAATAGTGACACTTAGACAAAGTTAGAGCGACAAAAAAAGATCAACATGAAATCTCCTCCTGCATAAAAATTATAAAACCTAAGCATCTAGGTGGATACTATCACCCAAATTGATTCACTAGCACTTAAGCACTCTTGTCATTCTGTGGGAACTTCTATTGTACACATCATAGTGTTACGAAACTCCAAAGAGTATTTCGACATTTTTTTCCTAACTATTTCAATAGTTCCCATAGTTCACAAAATCACTTCCAAATCACACAAAAATAAAATAACTCACCATATATATCTTGTTTAGGGTTTCGTATTATTATGTCCTTAATTATTTTGTCTTGTTATACATTATCATTTTTATATCATTCATTACAATAGTTACTCTAAAATTAGATTTAATTCAAATTATATTAAGACATTTGGTCAACTCAAACTCTTGATCAAACTCTTGGATCCATATTTTGGATGTCCTACTAGTTCTGTTCTTCACCATTCCCAAGCCTTAGTTGTATCATGGCTCCTAATTTTCCTCGAATCTACTTTTATCAATTACTTTGAGTGTAACAATTTGCAAATATGATCTCACAAAAGTGGTACATATAATGTGACTCCCTTGTGATACACCACCTTCAAAGGTAAGTTCCATTTTCAATCGTATCCCAGGACATGAGTATTATTATTGATAACACATCTTATGAAGCTATATCTGAGTCAATTTAATCTTTGCAAGATGCCTTTCAAGGTAAACTTAAAGCTATGGATACCATGACTACATCCCTCAAATCTGAAATACAACATCTCAAGGATTCTTCTCATTCCCATGCTAGTTCGTCTTCTACATCTCATTTTATCCAATTTCTACTACATGTGCTCATATAAGCAAGGTCAAGTTCTTACGACAAAAACACCTCTCTAGTTCGATCCTAATTCCAAATAAAATGATAAATTATTTGGACTACTTGATAGTCACATAATTAATTTCTTAACTAAACATCACCACCCATCTCATCGAGTTATTCTATACAAAATTATGGACCATATTATAATTACCATAGGATAAATGAACATTGTGATGAAAACTATATTTTTTTAGAACAAGAAATATGAGATCTTGAATGTAAGGGTTTCATTTCATTTTCTACACATCACTATTCTCCACACTCATCTCAAGTTACCAAACCCCAATGGTTTCCCACACATATTCTTCTATATCTAATGAGATTCGAGGCCATACTTACTAATGTTCATTCTCTAGTAATTCAATAGCTACCTATTCCACCCAAAGTAACATACAACCTTTATAAGTACCTACCCCATTACTTGATCCTATTGTGTTATTAATGTTAACAATAAAAATATGCAACCACCATTAAAGTAAGAACAACCAATTCACTCGACATATGATGAAATATGTAACCTACTTACATTTCCTCTCGTTATAACAAAATATGATGATAGTCATAGTCTTTCTTGTACCTATCATTTTGAGGACCATATATTTTCTTATGAAACATTTCAAACTTCACTACCATGGCACGATATCACTCACATCATCACATAGATCTTCAACACTTCCATACTTGGGGGCATCACACTCACCTCTCCATCACCACTTCATGTCCAGTATTGACTACTCTTATTTCACCCGATACACTTCACACTTTGTGCTTCATGCTATATATTTTCTTGCATTAAATATTTAACTTTCATTACCCATTGACACACCTTTGTTCCATAATTTATACTTGATTTTTAAGTGACTAATTTTAAAATTAACATCACACCATCTACGTGTGCTACACTTATTGCGTTGTGCTTCATACATATTTCCCAACATCTACTCTCAATCGCATATAACACATTCATTACCTTATGATGCACTCTTGTTCCACATTTCATAAATCACTTTTGAGGGTGTACTTCTTAATTGAACCTCACATCATCTTTGTTTTCTATTTGCTACATTTGGTTCTTCATGATAAACATTTCCAAGTAATTTCATGCCTCTTGTATGCACTCTGCACAATCATTACCCAATGACACACTCTTGTTCTATGGTTCAAAAGTGAATATTGAGGGATGATTCCTACATGAACCTCATCTCACACACATCTCGCTTTGGGGAAATGTGACCCTTTCATTTAAAACTATTACACATCGTATCACCCTTCACTTTTACATAGCATCTTCACATCTTGGTTACATTTACTTTTGCTAGCTTATATTATTTACATGTTACACTTTGTTTCCTATGCTAGTTGGATACATAATATTTCATTATATTTTTATCTATGAACATGCACGCTCATGTGGTATATTGAGGTGAATCCATGAAATTTGAATATATTTCTAAGATGTATGATGCTCGATATTAGTCTTTACCATTATCGCTTAGGATCCTATGGACATCTATCTTTACTACTCTCATACTTCTCAGATCACATGTTATACTATTACAATAGTTACTTATTTTCATTACTATCGCTCACTCTTTCACCGATCTATACACACTTTGACATATTATCAATCTTTCTAACATGTTAAATGGTGCTTCATGTGTATCATTTTACTTGGAAGATTCTATATAACCATGGTTATCTATCAACTCTTTTCTACTATTTTTTATATTGTTTACGGGCTATGACCTATGTCATGCTTGATTATTGTTTTCTTATGGATGCTTCAACCATTATTGTCTTGTGACATTGTGAGTGATGCTCTATGTGTTCGATGCACCCACTTTTTGTGGTCTACTTATTGTCCTTTTAGTTACTTACTACATTATATTATGTTGCACGTTATCCCTATTATACTAACATTTTTACTATTCTATCTTGTTTGCATGTGACTTGGTTTATACAATACACATCTTATTCTCCCCGGAGGTATCCACTCTTAGATATGCATATCCACTTCTGGTCATCTCCTTTGGGATGCATTTCTATATAGTCAAGTAGTGACCATTCCCCTTCAACACTATTTCATTTTAATATTGATACGATGGATTGATACTCGACATTTTCATATGATACATTGATTAGTAGATGATAGATTATATTGATATTTGGGCTATTAAAATTATGTGATTTACATTTTATTTTTATGCAATAGATGGTGATGATAGACAATTTGATATATGTTGATTTTGATTTGGATTTTATAATGACACGTTATACTCTGGATGTTTTGAGTAGAATTATAATCTCATGGATGTTAGGGTTAGAATTTTATATAGTGATGGATAAAAGAATTACTAATGTCGATGATGATTATTTATCATAGATGTAAAAAAATTGATGTTGTTAATACAACCAAAAGGCTAGAGAGGTATTTTCTTGTGTGTAGGGATTTTATCACATACATCAAAGGGGATAGGGGACAAACCATGGAAGGATTTAGGGTGTTGAGTAACATGGCTAAATTTGACAAATTGTGTAATGCTGTTTTGTGGTGTTTTGAATGCCTAGCTAGGAGGTATCCCAAGGGGGTGACCTCACATATGTGGCCATGGGGTGATATGTCTTCCCCATTCTTTTACTTTTGGTATGTGCTTTATTTGTGTTAGATGCATTTAAACTTTGGTAATTGTTGTCACTTTATTAGCATGTTGTAATGTGTTTTAATTAAGCTAAATCCTTCTTATTTGGTTAACTAAATTTGGGATGTGACAAATAGTTAATAATGAGGTAAGTGGTCCTTGTTGTAAGTGAAATTTATGTTGATTTGTGAGTGTTTTACTCCACCCCAACTTCAAAATTCTTATTTTGACTTGGGAGGCCTTTTTGGAGGTTTGTGAGACAAGCAAAGCTTGTCCCATGCCTCTTAAATTTACCCAAAACCCTATCTATGGGTTGGGAAGATTATTTCTGAATTGTTTATCACGTTTTGAGTGTAAAAGAGAGAAAATAATTGCACTTTCCTCCTACCTCAATTTATGGTGTCCTTTGAAAGCATGATGTGCAAGTTTGTGAGCCATGTGGGTTTGTCATAGTTCTTACAAGTGCATTGATTGTGTTGGAATCGAGGAATGATGAAGTGGAATCCTACATGGAGCCACCTCATCATCCTCACATTCCATTTATATTTGTTAATGGTTTTTGATTGGAATGGGGTTACTTTTTTATTTATATTCTTATGCACTTTTAGATTCGAGATTCTTGGAGAATTTTTTTATTTTTCTTAGCTTGGAATTGAAAGAGTCTTGGGAAGTTTTCTTGGATCTTGATGGATAGGTAGGCTCTCCACATTGGTTATTTTTTTATAATGCGTGTTTATATGAAATTTTGTTCCTATTTAAAAAAATTAAGTCTTGTGAATGTGCATGTTTGTTGGTTGGGTAGTAGACCTTAAGTTGGGTGTTAGAGAAGGGCTTATGGGACTATTGGGGAGGGAAAATGAGGTGTGTGAGGAATGCATTCTATGGGAGTGTCAATGGGAGTATTACCTATGGGTAGTGAAAAGGAAATCATGGTTATTTTGTTCCATACTTGCAAGGAGAGACAAGGATTTTATGTTGATTGTTTTGTGCACTTGGAGGCTTAGCGTGCCGACTCCCACTTCACTTGGGAGGCATAATGAGGTGCTTTACGATAAGCCTTTCTATATGGTTTGATTTCAAACTTTTTGTTTTTAAGAAGGTTACAAACTTGTTGGTTATGTATTCCTTGTTGTGTTGATTTTTTTAAATGCATGTTGTATAAGGAAGCCTTATTGTATTAATGGTGTCAAAGTTTCTCAAGACACCTCATGGTTTTTTAGTTGGAGATTGGGGGCCATTAAGTGCAAGGTTTTTCCTCTTAATGGATTTAAGGTTGGGAGGAGAGCGTTGCCTACTCCCCCTTCCGTGTTTGTGATCCTTCAGTGCAAGTTGAAGAATGTGAGATTTGGAGCTACCATTGGGAGAAGACATGAAAATTGGAGACTTACATATTTGACCTTGTTAATAGCCCTTATTGTAAATTGTTTATTTTATATTTCCCACTTAAGTGGGTGATTTTAAATTTACAAGCTTGAAAGGAAGTTATTTTATCACTTGGAATACCTATATTTTGTAAACTCTTCTAAAAATGTTGAATGAGAAATCTTTGTATATTTAAATGTGTTAGTCTTGTGAAAGGAAAACTACCAATTCAACCCATTGTGTTGTTGAAAAAAAGGTTTCAAATGAGTTAAAAAACAATGCACTTCCTTCAATACAAGTTTGTTTCACTTCCTCCAAAATGTGATTCTTGCCATTTTACAATCATTGAAAGTTTTGTGAAATTTCACTTGATGTTTGGAATGGTTGAAATTTAGTAATGGTGAATGAAAGTAGATGGATACTTGTTTTAGAGAAAGAAATAAAATTGGAAAATTGTAGAATTTATGACTATATTCTTTGTTAAGTTGAAGAAAGGCCTTTCCCTTACAAACCTTATTAGATTGAATAAGAAAGTTTTATCAAATCTTTGTTCTACTTAATTTTGTTGTAATCGGTGGAAATATCTAAAATATTTGGTTTGCAAATTACCTTCCCTTATAGATCAATTTGTTCCTTTAATCCAAGTGAAGAAAAAAAAAAAAGAAAGGGAAATTTAGGAACATACAAAGTTATAAATACTTTTAAATTGTTTAATTGATTACAAATATATATATATATATATATATATATGTATATATATATATATATAATATAATAAAAATTAATATTTGTGATAATGGGAAAAAATAATAACATTTTACAATGTGATTAATAAACAATAAAAATTAATTAAGTTTGATTTTTTTAATATCATTAACTTGATAAAGAAATAATATAAATTTTATATATATATATATATATATAAGTGCCCACTTCCCTTTGACACATTTTGATACTAATCATGATCATCGCTGATTATATTATAGACATGATTATCAACATTATTATAGTATGATGATAGATGTATATTATGGATTATTGTTGATGGATTTAGTTTTGATGCATCATGATTATTTGAGGCATTTTGGATATTGATGATGGTATACTATTTGACATGGTTATATTATGGATGTTGTGCGGACTTGTGATATTTGGATATTGAACGTAGACCTAGAAATGGAAATTATTAGATGTTGATCTAATTGTTGAGTAAAATTGCAAATGATATTGCTAGACTGATTTGATAATGTTGTGATTTATATATCTAGATGATTTTGGTAATTATATTTATATTATTTTGGATTTTTGATATGACCACGAGGCCAAAGTAAGTATTTTTGTTTTGCAGGGTTAAAATATCACAACAAACATTGGGGATTAGAGACCAACCACATTAGAATTCTAGATGAATTCAACAAGGTCACCATGGCAACTAGTAATTGTTTTGTGTTTATGTGTATTAGGGATCCCCATGGGAGGGATCACCTTTAATTGTGACCAAGAGTTTATGTATTCCTTTTATTTTGGTGCCTTTTGTTTATGTTTGCATGTGTTTATTTTGTGGTGCTTTTACCCCTTTCATTAATTATTATATGGTGTGTAAATATTTTGAGTAATCATATTGTTAAAATAAATAAATCAAATATGTCATAAGAAAGTAATTAATACCATTGTTGGCCTTGAAGTAAATTGTTATAAGAGATGTGTAAGTTAGCTTTTGAGTTTGAAACACTCCACCTTTTTGGAAATTTGAATTTGTCCTTGGAGGATGATTTTGGACACTTGTGGATAAGTTAAACTTGTCCCATACCTCTTAAATTTAATTAACAACCATACCTACAGTTGGAGAGCTGAGATTAGAATTGTATAATGCTTTTGAGAGAGAAAATTGTAGGTTGTTAATTGCAATTTTCTTACTTGATTTTGTTTCAGTCCTTTGGGGTGTTAGTTGGATTTGACTTTGTGTAAGTAAATTATTATTTTATTCACCCAACTAATTTATTATGCATTGGAGAATGAAGTTAACTTTTTTTTTGGGATTGAAGATGTGTGATATGGCATCCTACGTGGATCTACCTCATCCCATTCCCTTCCCTCTTCTATAAAATTCAAACTCCTTGCCTTGTTTTGGGGTTGCTTCATTTTCTTGGAGACTTTATTCTTGGGTGAATTCATTATTGTTTTGAGAGCTCTTGCTTTGAATAAATTTTGGAAGATTATAGCATGCTTATGCTTGGATGATTTGGATTGCTTAAATTGGGATAAAGCTTGTTGTTTTGGAACTTGGGACAACTCTTTCATGGAGAGGTAGGAACTTGACTCTTGAAATGCTCTTCTTGTATGAATGTAAATGTTAATGTATGAATGTTTTGGCTGATGGAACAAAGATCAATTGCAGAAATGTTTGAATAAATTATTCAATGATGAGGAGAAGAATAAATACAAATTGTTGATGGTTACAACCAACCGAATACCCACCAACATGCATGCAAAACTGTGCATATACCTACGTGGAGGAAAAACTGATCAAGGCATAACCGACAATGGATTAATTTTTCTAACATTCCCCCCCTTAATACATTGTTCATACAAACATACATTTCCTAATACTGATGTCCCCTTAATGAGAACACCACAAAGAGGGTCTTCACACGAGCATGTGCCTACATGGTCTCGATACACATGGTTTTTCTAAGGTTGACCATAAACCTAGAGGGATAAGAGCACTTTCTGACTATTCACCTCGGTGGTTTTATAGGATTACCATGAACCAAGAGGATGATACCTCGGTGGTTTTATAGGTTTACCACGAACCAAGAGGATTTTACCTCGGTGGTTTTACAAGTTTACCATGAACCTAGTGCGAGTACCATGCTGCTGCTTTCAGTGCTTTTCTATTCCCCACGACGCTTTTCAATTTAGGAGGTCCCAAACAAGAAACTATGCAACATCTGTACTTCATTGAAAAACAACAGAACAACCAACACAAAACTGAAATAAACAAACCAAAATTTAGGAATTGATCCTCAATACCTTATTCACCACAATATCTATTAGTGGCCTCATCACTTGCAACTTGCAAGAGGTCGCTTGGATTTCCTCCAACCTCCGTTGTCCTCCGTCCTCCTGTATGTTGCTACTTTGTTAGCAGATATAGCTTTGAGGCTCATTATGATTCAAACAATCTCCACATGTCTCTTGATCATTTGTATGCCAACTACTGCATGATGTTATGCTAGTCACAGTCATTGGGAGGTCTTGTTTTCCTCCTCTTTGTACTCTTGTGCCAAACAATGTAAGTATCCAATGCCCAGGTTCTTCAAAATAGTTATGAGTGAATTGCTCGAACAAATTTCTTCTCTTATTGTAAATGATATCAAAAGCACCAAATGAAAGAGAAAGTCATCTCACATAATCTTGAGATCTGCATATGAATCCCTTTATGCAAATCTTGCCACTATTTCCGGGAAGTTGGACCACGCCAAGGCATATGGGAAAGCCTTGCCCATCAAGCTTGTAGTATTCTTGATTTCTCTGCTGGTTGGTTTTCCGAATAAAGGAAACTGTCACTCAAGTTGCTCCTTAAACCTAGTCATATTTGTT